>CAESWR010001393.1:13013-72836 GCA_903171835.1 Mullus surmuletus | reverse complement strand
CCGCCCGGTGGCCGGGCCCCAGGATTGGGGGATCGTTTTCTTTTTTTTTTAATAGTGGGGTAAAATTGAGTTGTGGTAAATCTGACAGCTTGGAAGAGAAATTGATGCCCAAATATCTGATGTTACCAGCTTGTAGTGGTGTTCGAGAGGTTTGTTTGAATTTGCAGTTAAGAGGTAAAATTGTTGATTTTGCCCAATTTATTGAATAGTCGGAAATATCAGAGAAATTATCTATAAGAGTGGTAACTTCAGAGAGTGAAGAATTTGTGTTCCGAAGAAATAGCAATACGTCATCCGCATAGAGGCTTATTTTATGGTTGGATGTTTAGATTTGGACTCCTATGATCTTGTTTTGTCAGATTGCAGCTGCCAGAGGTTCAATAAATATTGCGAATAGTGAAGGGGAGAGTGGGCAGCCCTGTCTGGTGCCTCGCTCTAGAATAAACCTCTGAGAGATATGGCTATTTGTCCTAACTGAGGCGCATGGCGAGCTATAAAGTGTTCGTATCCAGGATATGAACGAATTTTCGAAGCCAAATTTTTGTAGTGTGGCAAACAGGAAAGTCCAATTGATCCTGCCAAATGCTTTTTCTGCGTCTAGCGAGACGATTGTTGTTTGTAGGTCGTTGGCATTAGTGTACTCTAACACAGCCGAGTCCAATTTTCACCAATCACACCAGCTCCTCTCCTCACCTTTAAATGTGCCGCGGGGCAAGGCGTATTGCATTACTGAGTACAGCGACGCCAGGTGGCCAAACTTCTCCCAGGAGGAGACTGATGTTCTGGACCGGGAGGTCCAAGCTCAACAAGTTTCGCAAGTAGTTGGTTTACATCACGGTTATAGCTGTGTTAATTCGGTAAGGTGGAGTGTCCATCACACGTGCCAAACACGCTTGCTCTGTCATCAGATAAGATTTAGATCAAAAGTATATCGATATAGATCTAAATGTATGTGCTGACTCAGATAGTTGCACTGATAGTGGTTGATTATTGATTGCACTGAAATTTGCCTGTGGAAACCTGCCTGTTAGGTATTGGAGACGTGTGCGCACAGGTCCGCCGGTTTACCAATTTGCCACTTGACCATCTGCGTTCCGCCTGCACGAGGTTAGCATCAGTGAGTTTTCAGAGCACTCTCAGCACCGCCGGTGGGCACAAATTTGTCAATACGCCAGCTGATTCTGTCCAGACTCAGTGAATTGACTCGGCCCACCTCAGTGCACCTCGGGTCAACAATTTTCCAACTTGGCTGCGCGCGGTGCTGTGCTGCATGAATTTGCCACTTTGCAGGGTTCACCACCCGCATCTGGCTGGTGATTTTAGAGTTCTAAGTGTTAATGTCAGGCACCTTAATACTGTTGATTAACACTTCAACATATTACGTTTAATTAAACTATGTAACTGATCAATGTGCAAGGATGTAATTGATAATAAATCGTGTGTTTTGCAGACACTTTTTTTCTCTGTCTAAAAATTGTAACAATTCAAATTCAACAGAGATGACTTAACTTTGACATTCTTACTACAACAAATTGCTGACTCAGTGCCAGAGATGTGATCATTTAAAGCTGGATATTTCTGAATGACGTGAGCTTTCTGCACTGTTGTTTGTGTCTATCATGTCTCTGCAGACCTCCCATCTTGCGCTCATAGACACTCTGATGATGGCATACACTGTGGAGATGGTGAGCATGGAGAGGGTAATGTCCTGCATCAACAGGTATTCCTCCAGTGAGCCATTGCTCAGCAACCGACACATCCAGGAGCTGCCTTATGATGTTGAGGATGCAATCACCACCTGGATCAACAAGGTTAGTGCATAAAGTCACATGTGCTCTCTCATTTCCTTTTCAATTGTTTCTTTTGTTAATTATTTTTTGTCTACTCTCTAGTTTTTTGTTTACTCTTATGGTAGAAGACAGGAGAGGTGCTGGAATGTGTATCACATCTCATATCTTCCGTTGTTGATTCAAATTCTAATGTGTACAACAACTGGCAACAGCTGAATAATCATGTCATATTATGTATTATATTATAGTATTATGTAGTAAGGTTAGGAGTAAGGTTTGAGTAAGGTTAAGCTCACAGTGGCTTGGAATCGTAAGGTTATTATTTCAATCTTCCTGTGGAGGTAATGAATGAGGTGCACCATTTTTTTAGGGATTAAAAAAATCTTGTTTGCTTGAAGTTTACTCTCCAAGTCTTACCTTGCATCTATACAAGCTCTCTATTAAGTCTCTGTATGCACCAAATGTGTGTGTTGAATTTGACCTTATTGCTGTTTCTGCTTTGTTTAGGTGAATGAACACCTGACAGACATTCTTGTGGAGGAACACAAGCTCAGACAGGTTTCCCTGCAAGAATCCAGCCTGCCACTCAAAGTAAGTATACAGAGTCTGAATAGTACATCTCTCAAACAATTTGATAAATAGTTTGACAATTTGGAGAATATACGGGTAGTTGTCATTTGCTCTTTGAATAAAGACTGAAAATGAATGAAATACCTAATGTACGGAGTTATGGGTGGATGTATTTTGTATATACCCAAAATGATATTTTAAAATTTCAGAACATCATTAGGGCACCGAAAAGGCAATAGTGATGTCACCCATTGGTTTCCATGATGTTTGCTCATCATGTTGATGATAATATTAAGATGACAGTATTTAGGGGTTAGGCTTAGGGTAAGGTATTTTCACAATTTCCTGACAAGAAGGTTGTTTTAATCAATACTTATTTTTGTTTGTGGGAGATTGGACAAAATTATGTTGATAAGCAAGTATGAAGAAAAATAATAGAAAAATATTGGAATGTATTTTTGCTAATGTATTTGCTATCTTGTGTACGGTCTTGTGTCTAGTATTTAGTCAATATAAATTAATTATATTTGATGCAAAATATTTCCCTATTTTCACTTGCAGACGTTCAGGTTTTTTTTCTGCAAATCCTATGACTGGCGAAGTACACACATTAAACAAAGTGCATACAGTGCACAAATCAGAGGAACAGATGAGCTCAGTCACAGGCCATCTGCAGAGAAATGTTGGCAAGCATAACAAGACTGCTGTTGGAACGGACAAAAAAAATGTGGAGGAGGGGAAGAAAAAGAGTGACAGAAAAAAATGGGAGAGAAAGAAAGGGGAGTGATAATTGGAGCAATAGAAGATTTAAGCATGACGGGAGACAGTGGGAGACATGGAGGAGCTGTTGCAGAGGAGAATCGGCAACATTAAAAGCGAGTTGGTGTTATCCTGAAGGTCACGCCATTATGTTAAGTCCATATGACACAGCCAGTCACTGTGTGGGATACTTCACCATAAAACTGAATCTTGAAGGGGTGGACACGTGGAAAAAGTGCACACCCTGAGTGTGTATATAAGGCTAACTTAAAAAAAAAATGTTTTTAAACGCAAACAATTGAAATGGCTAGGTAAACATAAAACAATTCAAATAGCTCAAAAGGCTCTTATAAATAAACAGATTGAAAATCTGATTAAGGTGACAAAAAGGCAACATTCACTTATGCCACATGGTAAACCTGTGCAGGAGTGAAATTGTTTTGGACCAGCACCATATCCCAGAGTCAAAAGCACATGGGATGATAGATAAATCTTTTACATCCAACATTCAACACCAGCTTTGGCTGATGTAAGAGCACTCCTCGTACTGAACAGTATTCATTTACTGACCAGAACCACACTTGTTCACACACATCTCTTTTTCAAAGGCAACACGAGTTACGGTAAGAGAAGAGATGTGTTTTTTTTAAAGGGAGTCATCAGCTGCTCAATCACACTATCTGCTCTCTGCATTACAAGCTATAACAGAAGTCTATTCACTGAGTGGACCATATTCAGAAGACACAGCTTCACACACACACACACACACACACACACACACACACACACACACACACACACACACACACACACTACTGGATGAGCACAAGACACTCACTAAACTAATCTATTCTGGGACAGTGTGAAGAATCTTTAACAGTGGTCTTATGACTTAGTGCTCAGCAAATTTGTGTGTGGACACTGTGGGAATGATTGTACTTGTAGTTTTGAGGGTTAAATCAGTTAGATCAATAACATTTGGTGTCACAGTCACAGTCTTAGTTAAAGGAAGTTTAGAACATGATTTGTGCAAATCTATGTTATGTTATGTTATGGTATGTTAAGGTATACCAAAAAAACAGTTTTTCCCCCTGAAAATAAGCTTTTTAGACTGTTATTGGCCCTAACGCCTCTCCCACTCTCTCCTCTTGCTGTCTGATCATCCTCTTCCATCCAGTCTCTTCCCAAATGGTACTGGAGATTAGTACCTGTAAGTCCATTTTAGTCAGAAGAACACCTCTCCACCATCTGCAAGCTCCTTCTCTCTAACTCCCAAACCCCAATTCACTCTCTCCCATCCACAATCCTTGTTTGTCTTTGCATGTGACCCCGGAGACCCATCTTGCATTGTTCAGACAAAGCACCTCACTGCAGCCCTCCCTATTTGTTTATTTTCATTTTTTTCCAGAAAAAGATCATCAATAAAATCACGTCACTGTTTTTCCTTCTGTAAAGTTTCAATGTATTGCTTTGGGAAATATGATGTATTTATCCAACTCAAACATCATAAGTGAAAGAGAGGAAGGCAATTAAATCTCCCCTCATATCTGTTGTTTGTTTTTACGTGGACATAGAGAATATATATGCAGTAAGGACATCCTGACATAGTAAGAAGTCTTAATTACTTCTATTGTCTGCAGCAGTAACACAGGTGACGTTTACATGCCTCAAAACCATTGAAATGTCCATTAAATGCATGCTAACCCTAAGCTCTGAACAATTCATTGATGTTCTCTTTAAACAGAATTTGCAAGGCGTAACTTTTTATAAAAAAAAAAAAATCCTTTCTTTAAAAGAAAGCCCTCAAAGTTAGAGGGTATGTGTGTTTCTAGCATCAGTAGTAAGAGTGCTGAAATGATATAAAGTGGACAGCTGGCCCATCCAGGAAGCTCACACTCAATGTACAACTGCGTGTCATTTCATTCTGCTGTTCATTTTTATCCACCATACACTAACGAAGCATAGCAAAGATGAGGTCATATTATCTACAGCACTGGAGAATTTCTGCACAAGGGCAAAACTGAGAACTACTGCAGAATAGAATATAATAATAGAAACCTGCTCACCTATGCCAGTCCCAGCTTATGTAAAATGCTTTACCACACAGCGTGAAAGTAAGTGTAAAAGCACTCTTGAATCTGTCCAATCGGGTTCCTCCCCTGCATCCGACCTCTGTGAAGATCAGTGTCTGAAATATCCCCTTCACTATTACATGTCAGCCTTGTAGTTTTTGTTTTACCATGTTGGCAAACCAACAGAACCTCCCTGCCAATGGTAAAAAAGTGATGTAAGCAGGTGAATTCCATTTACATAAAAAATGCTGCAGCATAAGTTAGGTTTGCCAGCATTTAATTGTTTGCATGAAGTGAATCATTATTTCAGTTGGCCTGCCCTCCCTCTGCTTGATATTCCTAAATTTAACGTGTATGTGTTTGTATGTGTGTGTGTGTTTGTGTGTGTGTTTGTGTGTGTGTGTGTGTGTGTGTGTGTGTGTGTGTGTGTGTGTGTGTGTGTGTGTTTGAGTTTGAGTTTGAGTGTGCATGCTGATAGAAAAATATGACAGCCAGAAAGAGAGCTATACAGACTTTGGGCTGTTTCTGTGGTTTCAGGCTCGCTATAGAAAGGATAATGCCCAGCAGCGTAGTACTCCATCTCTCCCCCTGGTGGAGAACCTGCTGAATGACAACACAGATGGCTGTGCCCTGACTGCTCTGCTGCATTTCTACTGCCCACATGCAGTTCAACTAGAAGGTGGAATTCACCCCTCATTCACACACCACATATCTGCAGCCATATGTTCTATTGTCATTTTTCTATAAATTAATATACAAGTCAGTGCAGAAGTGTGGATCTGAGCTAAATGCAAAGGCATACAGCAAGCTGACCACCAATATATTAACTCTGATGAGGACAAAGGGTCCTCTGTGACCTCACCATTTGAACTTCAAACAGAGATTGCATGAAATCACTTGGTCCTCTGGGGACTTTTTTCCTCATGAATATGAATTGTGAACATGAATTAATGAAAACGGTTCTTTCACAATGGCCTTTGTTAATGATAGCTTGAAATTTACTCTTAATAAATAACATGTATTTACTCTTCAGTGCTGTATTGATGGTCAAAATAGAGGATGAACCAAGAGAGAAAGGATTTTGTGACAAGAAAACACAAAGGCCTGCACCCTAATTTTAAAAAAATGCCCTGAGTTGGATGGTGATTGGTCAAAGTGACTGAAAGAACAGTTGGAGCAGTAGCTGGCTGCTATTTCAAAGATAAACAACTCTCAAGCCAGATTGCTAAAACCTTTGGGAATGATTGCAGTTCACAGAGGAGCACTTATACATGTGACACATTTGGATGTTTCAAGATGATTGTGTGTTTCAAGAGCATGAAAGGAGTATAAATCAGAAAATGATTAAAGAAAACAAGTGGGAAAAGGGGTAATTTTCTTCTGTTTTAAAAATGTCTTGTACTTTTCTTGTCTTCCTGTCTGGCCTTATAACCCTTCCTATTTGTGTACTACTCCAACTGCGCAGATATCTGCCTTAAGGAGACAATGTCTTTGGCTGACAGTTTGTACAACCTTCAGCTGGTGCAAGAATTTTGCAGGAACAACCTCAACCACTGCTGTCACTTCAGCCTGGAGGATTTGCTCTATGCACACGCATCAATAAAGGTAGGAAGGCTCACCGTCAGATTAATGGCAATAGAGGAGCAGCAGGCCAGTACTGTGTTTTGTGGAGTATGGAAAGCAAGTTTTGGAATCAGAAATGGGCAAAAAGGTGTAATGCAAGGAAAATGTGTCACTGTGTTCATGGGGCTTGGCTTACTTACTTACTTACTTGTATTTGTATGTCTGCACATACAATGTCTGTGTATGTCTGTGCATGTTCTAGCAGGAATATCAAGATCACATTGCGACAATGAGCAGTACTGTGCTCTGCGTGTGTGTGTGCGTGTGTATGTGTGTGTGAGTATGTCTGATAGAGGGCATATTCTGCTCAGAGATGACCCCTCTTCAACTGCCTCTCTTGTTCTATCCGTCCTATCCGTAAGTTTTTATCAAACAATAGATATCTGCAAACTTTGTGGATAGCACAACCACTGATTCAGTCTAGGTTTTTTATTACCAATAAAGGACAGCCTGTACTTCTGTAAGAGGATCTTTGCTTGCTGAGACAACAAAGGAACAGTAGCCAAACAGTATTCAGAGAGTGTAGGTGGAAACATTCTGTTTCAGTTCACGGCCAGAGTTGTCTGTGACAGCAGTTTTCACACTAAATTTCTCTACTGTCTGTCTTTCTTATGTAATGCAGTATTTATGGCTACTAGAGCTATTGTGAGTACTATTGTTGAGAAAGCAGCTTATGTTCTATTTCCACAACAGTATAAGTAGTCAAGTTATGGTGGAGAGCAATGGGAATGGTTAAAAAGTGCATACATAGTTTCTGGCATGTGAATTTGTCCACAAACTCTAGCCTGTCGGCCTCCATTTCTTGGCATGAAATACAATGTTCTTGGATGTTGTTGAAACTTCATGAAAAGGGCTAATAGGAATAGAAATCCAAGCATTTTCTCTGTTTGGCTTCAAAGCCTTTCTGTATATTGCATATTTAAACTAAACTTCAGATGACTTTTTTTCTTTTTTGGTGGTTTCAAGAGGAATACGGCTTCACGCAAAACATGGCAATGGGTTGTGGTTTTTTCAACAGATCAAGATTCAGTTACTTAGCAGCAGCCAGGACCTTATTGATCTGAATTTGTGTTTTGTTCATATATCAAGGCATGAACTATAATACTTGTTTTATCTGTGTGTGTGTGTGTGTGTGTGTGTGTGTGTTTGCAGAGTAACTACCTGGTGTTTATGGCTGAGCTTTTCTGGTGGTTTGAGGTGGTGAAACCCTCATTTGTACAGCCCAGAGTCATTGACCCCAATGGTAGGGTATGCTTTAAAAGTAAAATCAACTGCTAGTAATAGACACTAACTAACAACTTGAAAATGTTTCTGTGGATTTGGTGTCCCATTGCAGCCTCTGAGCCTGTGACTTGCAAAATTATGGCACCTGAGTCCAGTCCAGTCAAAAAGTGCTATGCAGACAGACCTTGTAGCCTGGAAAACATCCCTGCTGAAGTTAAGTATATATTGTCAAATGCTGAAAAATGAAAGAACGTCTCCTTTGCTATGAATGACGATTCAGTTGAAGTCAAACATCAACTAATGAGTAAAACTGACATAGGTGTTGTTCACTGTTACTTAGATCACCCAGGACACATCATAAGTGATCACGTTATCTGGCAAATGTGTCAAATGCTCATTTGTTTATATTTTTCTTGCCTGAACAGACGCATTCTGGGCAATACAATTCATAGTTTTAGAGCTGGAATAGAGAGCTATAATAGAGAAGATGCTTTTATACATGATTTAACTGGAAATACAAAACTTTTAAAAGAAAATGCAATCTGAGTGCTTTTTATTTTCATATGTTTGAGGCTCTCCAGTTTCTGAAGCTAGATAGCAACTCCTGTTGTATTATGCAGATGTTTTAAACATATTTCCTAATACATACAAAAATAATCAAAGGGAATATTTGGTACTTACCTGGAAATAGTAGCCTGGTGATATACAGATCTTAGTTGGAAAAATCATAAACCGGAATTCCTACCGAAAGTTGAATTGTTAACACATACTTTGAAACAGGTGTTATGAAGAAATCTTCTTCCATCTCCTATATGGATGGGTGTGTTGGGACATGGCCAAAGGAGAAGCGGTGTGTACAGATTGCATGCGCTGATCTATAGAAAATGTTTTGTGTACATAAAGTGGTCTGTTCTTTACACTAACAGCCCCCATGTGTCTTCCTTCCTCAGCTCCACCTCCCAAGGAATCTCTTTTGAGATTCTTTTGGATGGAGACTCAACAGCACCATCCAGTGAAGCCCCCTCACTCCATAGCATGACCCGCTCTGCCAGCAGTGATTGTCTTGGGTTCAAGGTTCACTATGCATCTCGAGGAGGCATGAAACGCCACCTCTCTCTTACGCCCGTCAATATTAATGGTCGGAGCAGTCACATACCAGAAGAGGATGACGAGTTCACTGCCAACAAACCCTATGACAGGAACAATGCCTTCTCAGTTAAGAACCAAAGCAGGTACAGAATAATATTAGGCTTTTATTTATAAAACGTCAAAATAAGGGGGGACAAAATCAGCATATATAAATGAAAGGTAGAAAAAAACGTAGGTATTTAAAATGTAGTGGAGGAATCATCCTGTTTAATTGTACTGTGTGTGCTGTGTGCAGAAATCAGGTAAAGTTTTCACAAATTTGACAATCTCTTTGATCATATCCTCTCTAGGTACTCCAATGGGGTCCTCCCTGACAGCAACCATGACACTAACAATCAACTTGGTAACCACAGTGGCCATATCAGCCCAACAACCCCTCCAAGTATTGAGGAAGCTCTAAAGATTATTCACAACACAGAGAGGCCCCACGCCAGCCTGGCTGTGGGGGATGGAAACAATGGCTTCTATCTGCATGATGCCGAGCCCTCTGATCCGCCAGGGGCCCTCCGTCAAGGCGACAACCTGGGAGCAGCTAAGGCTCGGGCGAATGACCATGATCCCAACTCAGTATCAACTGATGAAGTGGACACAGGCATTCATGTGAGGACAGAGGACATCCAAAGCCTGGATGAAGATTCCTCCTCTCTGAGAGACTATTCAGACATAGACCCAGACTGTGAGGCCATGACTCGGTCCTGTCCTCTGTCTGACAGAGTGGAGAGGGAAAGAAGGGAAGATGAACATAAAGGGGCTGACAACCCTGTGGGTGAGAGAGAATGCTGCATGGACAGGAGCAGCCCTTGCCCGAGTTCAGCACCCACATTGCCCAGATCATACACAGTCAGCCCTTCCTCGTCCTCAGGAGGAGGCATGGTGCGGATGACCAGCTTTGCGGAGCAGAAGTTCAGGAAGCTGGAGGGAAGGAGTAGCGGAGGAACAACACCAGAGAGTTCAGATCTCAATGTACCATATACACACATAACAAAAAACATTCCATCTGCACCTTGTATCCTTTAATATCACGCAAGCTTCGCACAGTTTACAAAGCAATGCTGAAATTTGCGTAACATTTTCACTCTTCTCTCCAGATCTCCACACCTCCTTTGCCAATCACCTCTCCAGTAACACCTTCTTCCCGAGACCCCTCCCACCTGATTGCCTCAGAAATGATTCAGCTGCGGATGAAGCTGGAGGAGAAACGCAGAGCCATTGAAGCCCAGAAGAAAAAGGTAAATGTCTCTCTTCTTCATACATGGATTGTGTGGAGAAGAACCTTTGTTTACTTTTGTGCTCTATACAATATTTTATACCTCAATATAGCATTTAAGACCTAATAGCATTATAAAGGTGTAGACTATCATGGCGTCCTGACTGCAGTAAAATGCCCCTGTCTTTGTTGATATTCAAGCTTTCTTGTTCTCTGTTTTGGTGACCGGGCCGGCGCACATTCATGTTACTGCATGTAGACCCTGTCCCACGAGCGGAGCAGTGCTAGCACTGCATAGGTCAGTGTTTGGAAGACAGGCTCTCTCTGTTACAACCAATACATGTTCCATTACCAAACAGAGTTCTAATAAAGAGAGTCTGGAAGTCTAGAATCAACATTGGTTCGGCATTGAGAGGCCTATGAGCTGTAAAGACTAAAGCAAAACTTAAAGTGAGTGGGAAGGTTTACCACTTCCTATTGTTCTGAAATACTGGTGCTCTTAGCAACATATAGATGCCATACCTAGCCCCTTTAATATCTCACATCTTCTTGCAGGTGGAAGCAGCATTTACTCGCCATCGACAGAGAATGGGCAGAACAGCTTTTCTGAATGTAGTCCGACGAAAAGGGGTCACAGGTTTGCTCAGCTCCAGCTCTGGTGAAGGGGATACACCCTCCCCAGAGCCTCTCTCATCCCAGAAGGAAATCAGCCAGAGTGGCATGGAGCGGGCAGAAAGATGCAAGCCAGATGGAGCGGCTCCCAAATCTCCATGTGAAGATGGAGGAAGTGGGTTAACAGAAATACATATACAACAACAACATTAATGGCACCAAAAATATACTTATTGTCATAAATATCATACCACTTATTTTCTATTTTGTCAGAGATGTACAAAAATAGTTGATTCATTGAAAGTGTACTGACCATAATGTTAATTGACTGTGGTGATGCAGATGTAACTCCAGGTGAAGTTGACCTTGCAGAATACACACGCTCTATTGAGAAGCTGAACACTTCATTGGGTTTCCTTCAAACTGAGATGCAGCGTTTGGCTCAGCAGCAGGAGAAGATCATGGCCATGCGTGATCAGCAGCAGCAAGCTTGGGTCATTCCTCCCCCTGTTCCATCCCCACACAGGTATCACTCAGTGGTTGATTTCAATAAGTAATAGACACACTAATTCACTGTCATCTTGCTTACTTACTGTCTATATTCCTGTGGCTTTTCCCTCTTAATCAGGCAGCTCCGCGAGTTGCGCAGCAGCAGTGTCACAGGCCGGGGTTCAGGCCGAGGATCGGTGGGGTCGCTGTCTCCTATTTTGTCCTCATCTGGATCACCCCGTGCTCCTAATCGTTCCCCTGCTGTCATCAAGCGGCGTCCAGCCTCCTTCCATGCCAGAACTCCACGGACTCCACGGCCGAATGACCTGAAAGTCACACCCTTCAGCCGAATGCTCAATACACCCACCTCAGTTGACAGCTTACCAAGACTAAGGCGTTTCACCACAAGCCAATCACAAATTACCTCTTTTGCATACTTGGGCCATGTTGCGGGGCCCAGCAAGGACCAGGAAAACACCAATGAAAACACTAAAGACAAAGAAAAGATGGAGTCTAAGAAGAGTGCTGGCACAGCTCAGCCTCCCGCTGAAGAAGCAGCCAAAAATAAGGAAGACGAGAGAGTGGAGGTGCCAAAGGAGATAGATAAGGCTCAGTCAAAAGACAAGGACAAACAATCATGGACTTCAGAAGTGTTGAGTCAGCCAGTATCAAAGATCCAAGGGGCTGCAGGCAGCCACAATAAAGGGCAGGACGGGAGAGAACTGGTGGAGGTGACATTGTCTGGGCTGAAGCCTCCAGAGGAAAAAAAAGGAGAGGAACAAAGTGGAAGAGACACTTGTGGAGAAGACCAGAAGATGTGCTGTGGATTCTTCTTCAAGGTAAGCTCTAGCATCTGACTTAAATGGTTTCAGTTTGAGTCTCAAATTCTTCAGCATTAAACTGAAAACATTAATGATATAGGGTGGCTTTCTGTTGCTATAGATACAACTCTGCCCTCAATAATTCTGCAGCTCCCATCCCTATGAGCTCCACCTAGGAGCAACAGGAAAATTAAATTCCCATCTGATGTTTACAGTCAGTTGACCTTTCATTAATTTTAACGTCTATTCACACTGGAAACAGCAATGTGCTGTCATTATTAACACCATCAACATGTCAAGACTTGTAATAGATACATAGCTGATATAGAGGCCATAAGGAACCTAATGTTTCTTTGTACAATTCTAATTTCTGAGGGGAGCAATGACATATTACATACATGTTTTTTCCACCTATTGAATGCCAGGATGATGCCAAAGGGGAGGAGGATATGGCAGCAAAGAAAGCTGCACTGCTAGAGAAGAGGCTGAGGAGGGAGAAGGAGGCTCAGGAGAAGAAGCAAAAGCAGGAGCTGGACCAAGAGCAGAAGAGGGAAGCTGCACGGTCTGTCTTTGTTACTCTGCTTGACAGCCTCACAGCACTTCTGCACGACTTTTTAAAGCTTTTACGTCCAGTCACATTATTTACATGAAGCATAGAGAACTAACTGTAACTTTTTTCATTGTTCTGTTACCCTTGTCACAAACTAGTGAAGTAACTGGTTTCATTTCTATCTTATCATGTTACCCACTAGGTTAAAAGCAGAGGAAGAGCAGCATAAGAAGGATGAGGAGAAGGAAAGGAGAGAATACATCAAGCATGAGTATTTGAGGAGAAAGCAGCTCAAACTGATGCAGGACATGGACGAAGTCATAAAGCCCCGATCTGGAAGTCTGAAGAAGAAGCCACGTCCAAAGTCCATTCACAGAGACATCATTGAGTCACCAGCACCCCCCGTGAGAGCAACAGGTGGGCACAGAGTACCAACACACAATAATTCATGGGAGTTTAATTTTCACCTGACCTGTGTACTTTGTGTTACAGGGGTGCGACCTCGAGGATTCTCGGTGTCAAGTTTTTCTTTGGCCTCCCTCAATCTAGCAGACAATGACAGCAACCCTCCGGATAACAAGAAAAGCTACCGGTAAGTCTGTCTTTAACGCCTGACTTGAAGACATCCAACTTAACTTTCAGAGAAATAAAATTTGTTTGAATTAGGTGGTTTATATATTTTATTTTATTGTATTTTTTATAGATAATATAATATGTGGATGACACAGCTGTCTGTGGCCAGCCCTGTTGGTTTTGTGTGTGTGCATATGTATATATATCTATATCTATCTATCTATTTATTCATATATATTCATACAGACACACAAACACACACGTGTCTGTGTGTGTACAGTATATATTATATTCTTTTTTTCTAATGACAATAAGGAAGACGATATATTGCCAATGTATTCTATTCATTCATCAATAATGAAGTGAGGATATTGGCTTCACTCTCAACACCTAGGTTCTCTGTAACCCTTCTCCCTTTCCTCTATTTTGCATGCTTCTCTCAGTGGCAATAAAGTTGCCTCTTCACATGTCCCGTTCTTTCTAAACTCCCCCAAAGAAAGAAAGGGAAGGTTAGTAATGTCGCTGAAAGAGTCAGCAGACTTTTTTTTATCTTAGTGGTTGTGACTTTGTGTAAAGGTACTCCCCCCTTCATATAGTGATGCACCAAACACCTCATCCCTGTAGATATCTTTCAATAAATAAATAAGACAGATATGTCAACAGTAAACAAATGTAATCATTATTGCTCTTGGCTTAAGCAGAAATGCTTCTCTTCATCCTCTCTCTGCCTTCTGCTGTACTCCTCTTTAACTGTTTGCTCTCCTCTCTATGCTGGCTGCTCTGCATCTTACAAATACTGTTTCCTTCAAAAACACTTGGGCTTGTCTCTAAGAGTCGCCATAATGGTGGCTATAAGCCTTTGCTTTGCTTGGCTGAACATGCCTTTCTGCCCTCTCGCTGCTTCATAGGAGTATGTACACTATGATGTGATGCCTCACTGTCAGACATTGTTTCTCACTGTGTGTCAAATATAATTTGTGCCTGCATGCCTCTCTGTGGGGGATTGTTATTATGCGTGCAATGTGTTTGTTCAATATAACCTTCTACAGGCCAGACTCTGCCGAAGGTTTTTCTTCTTGTCCCTCTGCTGGCAGTCGTAATGGAGAGAAGGACTGGGAAAACGATTCCACCACCTCCTCCACTCCTTCCAACACCGAGTACACAGGTAGTAAGAGGTTGTTGACGCACACAGCAGCTGTAATGACTTATTGTTGAAATATTATGTTGTGTTTTGCTTCATTGGTCCAGGACCCAAATTATACAAGGAGCCCAGCGCAAAGTCCAACAAGCACATCATACAGAATGCCCTGGCTCACTGCTGCCTGGCTGGCAAGGTCAACGAAGGGCAAAAAAACAAGATACTTGAAGTATGTCTTTCTGTATCTGCCTTCTTAAATTAAGATAAAGCTCAACACTTCAAATGTGGCTATCTGTTATTTTCTGCAGGAGATGGAGAAATCTGAGGCCAATAACTTCCTTGTGCTGTTCCGTGATGCTGGCTGCCAATTTAGGTCTGTTTACATCTACTGCCCTGAGACAGAGGAGATCACTAAATTGGCTGGCATCGGGCCACGAAGCATAACTGCCAAGATGATCGAGGGCCTGTACAAGTACAACTCAGACAGGAAACAGTTCAGCCAGATTCCAGCCAAAACCATGTCCGCAAGTGTGGACGCCATTACTATTGCCAGCCATCTGTGGCAGATAAAGAAGCAAGGGACGCCCAAAAAATTGTACCCAAAATAGTGCCAGGTGGTTAGATGATATTTGAACATTCTTCCCGAACAAACACAAGGGGAGTTTTAGGACTTTCTATATTTTTTCATAGGAGCATATGCCCTGTGATTATAATTCACAACTTGTAAATAGAACACAAATGGCTTCACAAATGTTATTATTACATTACAGAGCTGTGAAACTCTGGATGGTTACATTGACACAAATGTGTTTTGATGGCATGTATTTTAATGTTCTCATGTGTCAAAAAAAGAGAGAAAAGAATAAAAGGCAGGCCAATGCCTTACCTAGTTGAACCACTGAAGCACTGAATGTCATGCCCTTTAACAGGGCCATTTGGTTTCTATAAGTTGATCATGTGTGGCCTTATGCTTGTGTTTGTTTCATATGGATGCTCCGTAATATGTGCCTGGCATGTCGTCAGCAATTGTTGATTACGGTCTCTGATGCAGGAGAGGTTTGGGATCAGATTACAACACACTTGCATCAGGAGGTGGCTTGTCTGATCAGGGATCAGGGCAGCATTTTGAGTTTTGCTGCTACACAGGCATGTTTTTTTGAACATGTGACTGAAACCTGAACTGAAAAGTTCACTTTGTGCAAGTGTGTGTGTGTATAGTGAAGTACAAAGCACACTGAGGAAAAGGCCTCATCAAAGGCCATTGGTTGCAAGTAATCTCCCCAAGTGTGAAAAGAGCAAATGATGTACCATCAAACACTTCTTTAAAGTAACTGACTATTAATTTATTTCATTTTGATAATGATTTTGCGATATTTTAAGAAGCATAGATTTTATGCAGAGAAATATAATATACTAAAGGTATAAGTTACATTTGTTTGTATATAATGGTAGTACCATTCAAAAATTCAGCTTGTAGGAGCTTTTGAGTAGCTTATATAATTTATCATTGGTGTGTATCAATGTGTTGTCATTTGAAACCTTTTCATTGCGCAAAATGTGTGACTTCACAGCTGTATCAATGATAGGCCTATCATCAGTAGTAGAATTGACAGGAGTCCTTCACTGTGCCATCAGTAATTAATGACAGTGTTGCAGCTGAAACTAACAAAATATTCAAAATGTCCCTCTAATATGCATATTGTCTTGACTTCCCTCAAAGTAGTCCATAACTGTAAATAGATGTGACAATGTAATACACTTCAAGTCCCCTGTCATTGAGTCTAATCAAAGCTGTTCCCAATTCACTTTCATGCTTAATGTTTATTATAAGTTTCTCATGAATGTGTTGAAACTGTACAGATATATTTTGGCATATAGAAATATTTTTTCTAACGACCTGTTGTTGTTGTGCTGATGAAGGGGTGTGGTAGTGGAAGGAAAGTCTGCTGAAAGCAACATGTATTTGAGGATGAAGCATATGAAGTCTTTGTTGAGAGGTTTTTTGTGGCAAAGTATGAAATACAGTAAGAATATTGAGAAAATTATAGTATTTTTTCCCAACTCTATATTTGTTTTCTTTTAACTAAATGCACTCAACAGCTCATGGGTTTTCTGTTGTTTTTTATTACTCATTTGATCTTTATTAAAATGCCCGCTATCAACATTCCTCGCTGTGTCTCATTTCACATGACTTTCATGGTTAATTTGAATGGAATGCTAAATTCACACTTGAAGCCACTTTAATCCTATGACCTTGCCCCAACAAAGAGCAACTATGTTGACAGTTGACTTCACACAAAAATATCAGCACTTCTCATGATACAAAATTATAGATATAAGAGACATTATGATGGTAATGAGCACTGACCAATGGAAATAAAGGACACAATTTTGTGACACTTTTTGTTTTAAAATTACCTGTTTACTGATAATTATGAAGTAATCCTTGTTATAAAGGCATGAATTCAGGATCTTTACATCGTATAATCCAATAAAGGGCATTTCTCAAATGTATTTCTTCTTCTGCAAGTTTGCCCCAGAAAGAGAAGTACATCAAACTCTGATTCAGCCCCCATGGCGAACATAACCTACTTACTCACTGCCGGGTTTTCTATAAGGAACCGTGGTTGGACCTGTCTCCTACCTGAAGCAAATTGTAAAAGCAAATTTCCGTATTTCCACAAACTGATTGATATTGAAGCAGTATTACCAAAAATTACACATTACATTGGAAGAAGAGTTTCAGACCTTGATAAGATACAGTACGCTGTCATTAGATGGTTTTAAAAAACATTGTTTTTCATTACTGTTGTTGCTCATGTCAGAGCATATTTTGTACATTGTGCTACATTTTATGCAAATGAAAATGTGAGCTTCATGTGCAATAAATAAAATGTTCTGTTGAAGTCATTAATATATTCTGTTACTTTCTAAATGATACGGGCTGGTGTGACCTCATGGTTAAGTAGCATAAGCTGTCGTTTGCAAGGTTGTCGACATCGGAGACCTCTTCAAATCGCCACTCAATAGTTTCTCCCCAAAAAAGCTGCGTAGTTGAGTAGCAACTAGTTTTTCAAGAATTTTTGAAATAAAGAAGATAATAATAGGATAATATTGGACATAACCAGCAAAAAATGACAGATTGAGAATGTCCATGAGATATGTAATGACTAAAAGCAACACATCCTTAAGATGCCTGGTTGGGATGGAATCAAGAATACAGGTTGTAGGTTTTGTTGATGAGAAGATATTGAGAAGCATTGTTTAAGTAATGGGCATAAAATCACTCAGGTTATCGACAGGACACTCAGCTCCCTCCATTGTCCTAGTTTTACTTGGTGGATCACTTCCAAGTGATGGTAGATTTTTTCTCTGACTGAAGTAACTGCATTACCGAGGGCAGCATGAATAGAAGGATCAACTGAATGATGGCTCTTTGTCAGCCTGGCTACAATGTTAAAGAGAAACTGAGGATTATTTTTGTTTTCTTCTATCAGGGCTGGGACTCGAGCCTTGCGGCATGAGTTCAGTATATTCTAAGACTGTCAGTCCAAGCTAATTAAAAGTGATGCAGTTGTGTGGGGCACCACTTGAGTTTCAGTTTTCTTGCTGTTTTCTTAAATTCACAGGTGTGTTAACTGTACCATGGAGCTTTCTTCCTAATTGGTCACAGTTTTGTTTCACTCAGGCAGTTATCTTCAACATCAACATGAATATTGAGATTGTATCTGTTATGACAACTGCACTATATAACAATTCCAAAAATTCTCAAGGAAAGTCAAAATAAGGTCCAGTAGGGCAGTATTTATGCTGAATAAGACTGGCTGTTGTAACTTCCTGGCTGGATGACATTTGGGTGTAGTCCCTATAACCAGGCTTTCCTAAGAAAGTTTGCCCGTTATCTTTAAGGTCCACATCATTATCAGGACACAATCTTGACAACTAGCAGTTAAAAGATGACATGCTTTGCAATCTGTCTATTATAGGCTGCAAAGTTAATTGAAAAATGCAAAGCGTGTGGTGTTTTGTGGCTTTTTCTCTAATGTATCGAAAATACAGTTAGTTGACCTTGCACTATGGATTTCGTTCTAGAATTTACATCTAAGAGTAATCCAATATATTTTATCTATAGATGCATATTACAAATAAGAATTTTCATGTCTCCATCCATATCACCAATTGCATGTTTTCGCAAGTGAACATGTTTCAACATTTGGATTTGAGGAATGAATTCTTCTTTGCAAAGCATTCATCCTTTTATGGAGAGGATGAATGCTTTGCACAAAACAACACAGCATGCTATAGAATACACAATATTTTAATTCAAATAAATGATTACTCGATTGTGTGTTCGTAATTCATGTGTCTATATTTACCATACTGAATTAATCTGTGTATAAATTGAGCTAAACAAATAACGCTAATTTACCTCCATCCATATCACCGATTGCATGTTTCACAAGTGAACATGTTTAACATTTGGATTTGAGGAAATCATTCTTACACAAATATCTCAATTCAAATAAATGATTGCATGTTCGTAATTCATTTCTGTGTCTATATTTAGCATATTGAATTAATCTGTGTATAAACTGAGCTATACAAATAACCCTCATGTGTCTCACTGATGCACTGCTTTTGCAATCTGCCTGTTGGCGAGTCATTTCCCTGTTATGTCGGAAGCATTGTGTTGACGCCGATGAGATGCTCTGAGGAGGGCGGGCCGGTGGAGGCGGTGTCACCCGAGGCAGCAGCAGGAGCGACGGAGGAAATCTCAGCAAGGACGGGACACAAGCAGACTAGGAGGAGGAAGGTGGTTCTCGTCGGAAGCAGCGAGCAGCGGCCACAGACAAAACCAAGCAGTGTCGTTGTAACAACGCAACCACATCGAAGCAGCAAGGCTGCGTTTCCTTCCGGGCTATTTTCACAAACAGGTGAGTGAGTTTTAACCGCCCGCCCCGCCCAGCCTGTTCGGCTACCAGAGGACTGATGCTTCTCTCCCGCTTGGCCTGGCCGGCTAGTCCCGCTCCCCCTCCAACGGGCCGCTTAAATTACCCTGCTTTTGATTTAACCAGCCATCTGATGTGCGTTTTTAATCCGGGGGCTGTGCGTAGCTGTGTAAAGCGGAAGAAGTAGTCTAATCTCCTTACAGTGTTTGACTGTCGGTTCGGTGCCAGTGTTATTAGCTGAGCAGCGCTGCTAGCATAGCGGGACTGCAGTGCCTGTGCGCTGGGAGTGGGAGGCTGGGAAACACTGGTTTGCTCATCCCGACTTGACGATCACTCGGCCGGATTGACGTGCTGTGTAACGGTCATTAGATTAGATAGTCCTTTATTTATCCCTCAGTGGGGAAATTGACATTGAATTGTCATGACTGCAATGTTACATGTAGTTTCTATTGTAAGTGTGGAGCGTGTGCAGCCCGCTCTAACCTAACCAGCAACTACTGTCTCTGAGAGGTTTGTTTTGTTATCGTGATAAGTCCTACATCCTACAAAAAATCGCCAGTTAAAGAATGTGGAAGAGTAGGATTTGGAGGCAAATGCATACAAATTGCAAAACCCTGCTGAACCTTTACGTTATACACCTTTGATCACACAAAAGTCCATTTTATACATACCGTTTGAAGACTGCTTCAGTGTTGTATTTCAGATGATATTATGATAAGCTTTCATTCTGATGAGAGAATCAGCACATTGTCAATTTTCAAAAGTGTTTCCAAAGTCCGCTTTGAGGGATGTAGCTAAGCATGTTATGCCTTGTTCACACTACACGACTTTCAAAGTTGTCAAATCGCTGTGCTGTTCACACTACACGACTCTTTGCTGTCTAGTCCGGAGTCTTGGGGTGTTCACACTACATGACTGGTCAGCGACGGGAGTGTTCATGCTACACGACTCTCCTTCAGCAGACGTGGCCGACTGCCTAACCTCCGTGATTCCCAACCAGGGGGTTATTTCCAGGATGATAAGTCAATATTCTCAGTCATTTCATAAGCCCGTCAATAAAATGGTATGTGTGTGGCGTGCTCCAACTAGTTTCCCCGGGAGACAATAACATGGCACAGCCGCACCAAACTCAAAAAAGCCACTTAGCTGCAGACATATGGAATTTAGGTATGGTGAGGTCGCCATCCAATCATGCTAACACCATGAAACAGCTGATGGAAAGGTGCGCAGCCTTTCACAGCCGTCAGACATGTGGGTACGAAAGGAGCAAAAATAGTGCCGGGTGATTGCAAGGTCTGACAGTGCTCTAGCTGCTTCAGTTTATGTTTACAGGCAGTTATGGAGCGGCCAATTGTCTGCTTTCCTGTCCCAAATTTTTTGCCTCCATTCTTACCAACTGTACTTTCACGACGGTTCTGTTTTGGTGTTGCTGCTGCCGCTGCTCTGCTGCAGCCGCTGTTCCTTTTCACTTCCGCATTTTGCGGCAACCCCCCTGCTCCCATTCGCTGTAGCTCTTTTTACGTCAGAGCGACTCAACTGGATATTTAGCGCACTAGATATCCAGTTTTCCTCGGCGACTCAGAGTCAGGCAGTCGGCGAGCACCCAACTGGTGTCTTTGAGGTGTTCACACCTAATGACTCAGGATCGCCGACAACTGCCTTACCCCGATTTGGGGGAGGGGAGCAAAAAAACAGTCGCCGACGGGCCGATTGGGCTGTAGTGTGTACAAGGCTTTAGATATGTTCTGCAAGGGCCAGTTGCCATGAGAAAGATGAGGGATGTAACTGAAATTCTTGTCAGTTACTGTTTGGTGATGTCACAGTTTTCCAGTTCAATCTCAAGTTTCAACCAAAGCAAATTCAAGCAAAGTCTTCATGTATTGTTCTCTGAAAAAATAGGCAAAAGGTAGAGAGCAAAAAATCTCTTTTTTGTTCGATTATGATTTTTGACAAACAACTTTTATTGCTCTGTCAAGGCTGCCTGTCATATTCATCTATTCATCTTGGCTGGAGCTGAATTTTGAATGTCATCTTGTACATCAGCAGACTGGCCTCACAATGACAGCGGAGGAAACCATAAATGTGAAGGAGGTGGAGATCATCAAGGTGATTCTCGACTTTCTCAACTCCAGGAAATTGCACATAAGCATGCTGGCTCTTGAGAAGGAGAGTGGCGTTATCAATGGGCTCTACTCTGATGACATGCTCTTCCTAAGGTATGTGAATTCTTTAATACTGCAACACTTCTGAATTGTTTCAAGCCAGGAATCATTCATTCATGTGCAATGCTAAAATTGCACTCCATTCATTCCAGGCAACTGGTGCTTGACGGCCAATGGGATGAGGTCTTACAGTTCATTCAGCCCTTGGAGGGTATGGATAAGTTTGACAGAAAAAGGTGTCTTTCTTATAAATCTAAAACACTTTCATTTTGTTAAAATATTTTTTGTTGGAGGATTTTATGTGACATGCTGATGTTGTCCGCAGGTTTCGTTACATCATCCTAAAGCAAAAATTTCTGGAGGCTCTGTGTGTGAATAATGCCATGTCTGCAGAGGATGAGCCACAGCATGTAAGTGAAAAAACACTGAATGTAGTGATTTTTACTTGCTGCAAGCATCTACACTATTGATAAATTGTCATTAAGAATTTCGATTCAACTAATTGAATTTACCGCCTAATGTATGTAAACACAACGCACAAGCGAGAACACACATGAAGTGTTCTAAATGGAGTGTGGCACAAGATAATTTCAAGTTCAAAAGAGGAAGAAAACGATACTTACTTTACGCAAGTAATGCATCGCCAAATGGTCAAAAGACAAAAAACAAGCACCAAAATCTAGCTGTCATGTCAATTACACATTATAGTTTGGCAGCCTAGGAGACTTTGTCAAAAGTGCAAACCTTTGCGATCTTCTTGTCCAGTTGGCTACCAGTAAGAGGAATAACACTAATCTAAATGGTTGGCCCACACTGTCACTGCTTAGCCACCATGGCACTTGGGGTGTAACCGTATATGTATTTGTTGATGGTACGGGCTTCACAGATTGGTGCATGCAGTCATACGGTGAATACATCTGAGTGAGAATTAAAAAAAAGTGGAGTCCTTGCTCCAATCAAGGTAGCGGTAATGAGCCTAACAGCTGTCACTGCCTGCAACCGTCATTAGCTACAAAAGAAGAAGCAGTTACAAAAACAAATGAAGAAGAAGCATGATGGAAAGTGTAGTCAGAAGAGCCACCGGCGCTGTCTTTACTGGCATCACTGGTGCCGTATAGCTGTCCCCAACCCACTTGGAGATCACCTCGCCGGCCCGCACCCCCCTGCCCTCTCCAGGCCCTGTCGAGCATGATGTGCGGGCATGATGTCGGACATGGTGCCGACATGATGTCGTTCAATCCGACATCATGCCGGTAGAACCTCACACCAAAACTCACTTCCCACGATCCTGAGTAGAGGAGCCCGTTTTCAAGTATTTATTGAAAGTGCTTCAGCCACACTACAGTGTCCCATCCCCTGCGCACATCAGTCAGTCTGTGGTCCCTGCCATTTGCCTATTATTTTTGTATTAGCCCTAGGTTGTAGTAATTGAAACACTCATTATTTAATTTTGTAGAATTTTAGAGAGATTTTCAGTTTGGGTACTATTAGATTTTTTTTGTTGACTTATGCCAGTATAGAAATAGTGCTAACAAGAGAGTATGCTCACTGTTTACATTTTACTGTGCATAACAACATTGAAATTGTTTCTTTCCCTATAATGACGTTACCAAAGTTGCCAGTCGCTACCTGACTACCTCAGTCTAATCTAATGATATGAGAACCCTGCTAATGCAGTTGCTTTATATTTTATTCTATTTATTTTTTACTCTTATAACAGGAGATGGTTTTAAGTTTTGAGCCATTTGGGGTCTGTACAAAATAACTTAAAAAAAAGCTTGTCTTATACCGAACCCGTACCAAGCCGTGATCCTCACTTTGAGGTACATACCGAACCGTGACTTGTGTGTACCGTTACACCCCTACTAAGCACCAATCCAATACCATGTACGAACTTGGCCTACTAACTGTCAAACAGGAAATTGTTTCTTCTTCAATGCTCTAAAAGAGTGCACAAAAAGTTGCGCTGTACCGGCTGGCTCCTGACCCAGATATTGTTTGAATTTAGTGCTAGCCATATACCTTTAGGGCATGATCACACTTAGCTGAGATGCTAGACACAACATCAGTAAACCATTGTTTTACTGTAGCTGCTTTCACACTTAAATTTGTGCATTTGGACACTTTCACACTTTCTGATTCCCCGACAAGAGCTGCATGGATGTTTTTTTTTTCTCCTCGTAAGTCATCATGTTAGAGCGCCAAACGCAAGATGTAAACATGTTATTATCAACATGCATCTCCTTAATACAAAGAAAAAGGCAGCATTTCTACATGTAGAGACCCACTGCCATGTTATTTTATGAGCTTTGGGAGGCTGCCATGTGGTGTGTTCACAGACACGCAAACAAACGTTTTACTCACTTGTACTTAATAATAAAGACGTAGTCAATCATCATGTTAAATGATTACTTGCTCCATTCACCCATCCAAACATATTAATGGCCATCATATCATATCACCATCATAATGATGGTTGTGCTTCATCACACTGAGAGAATTGCACCTTCCTTTCTGTTGGAAGCCACAACACAGCGGTGTCTGGATGACGTTTTAGTCACTCACCACCTGGGGAAACACAACCCCTTTCATCTGGAGCTGTGCCTGGATTGCGGCTGCTTCCAGTGCTGCTTTCTGCCGACATGGACCAGAGACACCCATTTATCTGTCTGTGCTGGTACCAGATCTTATCGGGATCGACTTGAGCCAAGTCAGAGTCACGTTAGTACAGCGGGGAATTAAAGATCCGCACTCTGTCACTGCTTCGTGTGTGCAGCTGTCTGGTGTTCGGCAGCAATCACATCGGGTGCGCAGCGAGCAAACTGTGAACATTGAAGTGCTGCTTCTTCGTGTTCATAAACCTTATTCAAGAGAGAAGAGCTGAGTTACATACACCGACCATCAGGTTTGTCCGCCGCAAATAGGAGCATTGTCGATTTTATGTGACTCAGGTCTGATATAAGGGCAAGCAGCCGCTTTCTCAGCAGTCAGAACAAGTTTGAAAAGCAGTGATGTGTCGCTTCAACCGGCAGCTGCCTGATGGGCTGCTGTGAGGTTCCGGTTGTGGTCCGCTTTGCCTTCTGCGACATCAAATGTCATCGGTGGACAGAATGTAAGGCTGATGCGTCAAAGATGGCATGTAATGTTATCAGGTAAATTAGTGGATCGATGTGGGTTGGGCTTTAACATCGGAGCTGAGCAGAGTCGCAAATAACTTGACTCACTTTACCGCATGAACCCTTTCACATTGCTGAAATGACCCGCATCGTTGGCCTAAAGCTACTCTACTGTCATTTATTTGTTGCACCACTGTCAAAAAATGTTTTCACAAAGTTGTGGCTGAACTTTAGGTATTTATGACTGACAGTTAAAGTAGATACTACAATCCCTGACCAAAGTCTTGTCGCTGATAAAAGTTGTAAAAACAATAATTAATCACTTGACTTTATTTTGGTACAATAAGCCTAATCTAGAGGCCTTTGCCTTTCCTATGAGCCATTTCCGATTTCAATTGATCAACTACAAGTCAAGTTATTATTTCAGTCAACTCAAGTGGAAACAGCATTGTTGGAAACATTTATTCTAGCACAGCATATTTTAC
Organism: Mullus surmuletus; assembly: GCA_903171835.1. Lineage (NCBI taxonomy): Eukaryota > Metazoa > Chordata > Actinopteri > Syngnathiformes > Mullidae > Mullus > Mullus surmuletus. The sequence goes on along the minus strand of CAESWR010001393.1, from coordinate 47,547 downwards.
ATGTTGGCATCCAGGCTCCGACCTCATCCCTCCCTGCTATCGTTAACAGTGATATCAAGGAGGGATGAGTACATCACATAATAAATCCCCCAAAACAAAAGCATTCAGAGCCTGGAGCGATGAGTGGAATCTGCTATGTGTGGGCCTTGACACCAGCCGCCGTGTGGCCATCCCCTGTAAGCACCTTGGCCACCAGGGAATGAACTACCTAGTGACTGCTGTGTGGTCCATGGCACCAGCCGCCATGTGACCATTCCATATAGGCACCTTGGCAGTTGGGGAATACACTATCTGAAAATGCGTGTTCAACTTGACAGTACATATCTAAACCCAGCAACCCACCTTATATGCATGGCAAAATTGCAACAGCATATGATGTTACACATTAGATGCAGGAATTTGTGAGACTGTGCTATGAGAATCCCTCACGTGGGGCCTGATGTATTCTTGGTAAGCCAGCGAGAACCAGCAACCAGGTGACCTAAGCTTTGCAGCCAGCAAGTGTGTGGGCTCTAGTGGTAGCATTGCCAATTCTTGGAGATTGAGGAGAGGCGAGCAGGCCACAGCTCAGGCAGATTAAGCAGCTTGGAGGAGAAGCGCAATCTCCTCATAGGTTTCAGGGTTAGGATGGATGGGTGGCGAGGCGGAGTTGAGCAATTCCATCATGGAAGAGAGAGGACAAATATGGTATTGGGTATGGCAATGATAATACAAGTGCCTAGAGAGATCCGAGAGAGATGGAAGTTGAAGAATATAAGAACAAGTTAGATCAGAAAGGTAGCATCATGCATGTGATAAAGAGAACAGAAATAATATTTGGCACCAGAGAACCATAAATCCATAAACGATTCCTACAAGGCATGTCCAGCGTCTGAACACTCACAGCCCGAGGAAACACCGCCAGCCAGCTCGATCGCAGCCGCTTAAAACGCCTTTAGACGAGCCGTGGATCGGCACCGCTACCGGACCATTGCTGAACCTTAGCTCCTCCTCCAAGGACACTTTGTGGCTGATTTACCGAAAAAGACTGAATGGAGGAAATGTTGCAATGGTATGGGCGAACTTTAACAATTACGAGTATATTAGACCAGTATCGGGGCTAATTTACCGAGGATTAGACAGCAGATTAGACAGCTTGAGAAGGGCGTTCATTGAAGGTGAAGGGTCCTTCTCTTAACCCCCAATGCCAGACTGCGCCTCTGGGACACAGACAATGTTCCTCTACCTGCAATATGCAATTACCAACTGTGAATCAACATGCAGTCGTATTAATTAGTGTGGATGTGGAGATTGTATCCAAGGTACTGGTCCTGCAATTGCAGAAATTGATTACACAGCATATGCTTCTTGACAGATGTGATAAGTCTGCATGCTCAGAAATAAACTCACCTGATACTTCCCTACAATATATGAAGGCATTATATCAATTTTGCTGCGAGTCACATCGTCCTGAAGAGGAAGTTGGTAAGGACGACTACCAATGGCCAAACAAGTTCCTGGAAAATCCATGTTTACATGGCAGCTGGCAGATGATTATAGAACTCATGAAGACATGTCCACCTTGGTGATATGGGTCTGACATGATAGATAAGTTATCCTGGAGTTGCAGACATAAGTGCAGGAGGTGTCCTTAAAACCACGCTACCAAACCACATAATTTAGAAGTGAAGTACAAGGCAACTTGGCAGAGACCAGGGGACGCAGCTGATTTGATAGCCAGTATGAAAGGCTCGCAATTTGCAAAATGTTTCCTTAAGTAAAATAAAAACATCAATGTTGTCAAATTCACAGATTAGAACCATCCAGATTTTTTTTTTTGTAGCGGCACTGTTCCTTCCTTTAATGAGTCTTAATATGAGTATTACGTAACGCATAAGTTAATCGCCTCCCGCTAATAATTATAACCAAACAAGCAATACATGCATATTCATTTTGCAAGTAAATAGCAGCGAGCCATACAAACCTGAGAAATTGAAGCGCAGCAGGAGCAACAAAGCCAGGAGCGCGTGGAGCTCTGACTATTTGGATCGTCTTTGTGGTGTTCGCTGGCAGGAAGGGGCGGGGCTATCAGCTGCGGCGTCCTTAGATGCAGAAGTAGGGCCAGGGATGTTTACATGCCGGTGTTATGCCGTAAAATGCACCCCCCTGCCTGAAAGTGCACCCCCTGTTAATTTTTACTAGGAAGGAGCCACATGCATGAAACTGACTGTAGTTCTGTATACTCTTAAATGTATTTGATGCTGTGATCAACAGAAAAAAAATTAGGGGGGGGGTGCTTTTCACGGAAGGGCTGGTGTTGCCTGCCTGAATGTACACCCCATGTTGGTTTGTGTTGGCTATTATCTGAAGCTTTAAAGACTGTAAATAACTGATGTTCTTCTTTTTTTCTATATCCCTCACAAATAATTAAATTGTAAAATAATAATAATGAAATGTATTTGTAGAGCACTTTTCAAAACAAGGTTACAAAGTGCTTTACATGGACATATACAAGCGTAGTAGCGGTAACACATAAAACAGAGGCACATACAAAACGGGAACCCAACATATCCCACCAAAGTGACTGGGGCCCTCCCTCGCTTTTTGGAAGAAACCTTGGGCAGATCCACGACTCAGGGTGGGTGGTCATCTGCTCTCAGGTTAGCAGACATACAATTACAAAAACACTGCAGACGGAGGGCAGGAAACAGATAAACAAGGTCTTAAAGGGGACTCGAAGGCCCGACGATAGATGTGAGTTTTTAGTTGGGTTTTAAAGGAGGACAGTGAATTCGCCAGCCTGAGCTCCTCGGGCAGATTATTCCACAGACGAGGACCTAGAACAGCGAAGAAAGTGTCACCCCGGGTCCTCAACTTGGATTTGGGGATGGCCAGCAGGTTACTGCTAGAGGTTACGGGCAGGCACATATGGGGTTAATAACTCTAAAATGTAAATTGAGGCAAGGCCATGAAAAGGCTTGAAAGTTGTCAATAGAATTTTAAAGTCTATTCTGAAGCTGACTGGCAGCCAATGGAGAGAGGCCATTACAATAATCAAGACGGGATGAAATTAAAGCATGAACAATGATTTCACAGTCTTTAAAGCTTAACATGGACCTCGTTCTGGAGAGATTCCTGAGGTGGTAGAAGCAGGTCTGGACCAGCCTGCTGACATGGTTCTCAAAGGTCAAGTTAGAATCAAATAAAACACCAAGGTTCCTGGAGACAGGTTTTACTTCTCAGATAGAGGGCCCAGAGACGACTCCATCTGAGAGCGCAGGTGTTCAGGGCCTATGTTAAGAATTTCAGTTTTGTCAGAGTTCAGCTGGAGGACATTTTTTGACATCCATGTTTTTTTTTTTAATCAAAATCTTTTTATTAAAGTTTTCAATATAACAATTGTTGTACAACAGTGCACAAAACGCATATGGCTCGTAGTTGTGGCATGTACAGATACACAAATGTCATGTAAAAATGTACAAAAAGCGAAGACAACAAACAAAACAGATAGGCGAAGAAAAGGAGAAAAACAAAACAAAGAACAAAAACGAAACAAAAACAAAATCCAAACGTATAAAATAATCCCTCCCATGTCACTGCCGAATAACTAGTCATAGCATAAAATCACTGTAACAAGGAAACCCACGAATATATATAAGGCTGAGTATAGTAGAGCTGTAGTCAAGGGCCAGTCAAGCCCTTACAGAGTCTGGTAAGCTTGTAAGAAGGGGCCCCACATCCTCTGAAACTTCTCATTTGTTTGCTGTAGTGAGCACCTTATCTTTTCCAGCTTCAAGCAGGACATGATATCTTCCAGCCAATTCGCATGAGTGGGAGGGGAAGTATCTTTCCACCTGAGCAGAATTGCTCGTCAAGCCAGAAGAGAGGCAAAGGATAGCATGCGTTGCTTTGCCTTTGTTAGGCCTCCCCCTCCTCCCACGACCCCAAACAGAGCAGACAGTGGATTAGGTTCTAATTCAATATTTAACATCCAAGAAAGTGTTTGGAAATCCCTCCAGTATTTGTTGAGGCTTGAACAGGACCAGTACATATGGATGAGGGAAGCTTCCGCGTATTTGCATTTTACACAGTGTGGGCTAATATCCGGGTATATCTGAGACAATTTTAATTTAGAAAAATGAGCCCTGTGTACTACTTTGTACTGAATTAAACAGTGGCGTGCACAGAGGGAAGTTGAATTAACTAACTTTAGTATGGAGACCCAAGTCGATTCCGATAAAGGGAAACCCAAATCTTCCTCCCATTTTGTCTTGAGCTTATCTGTAGGGGCACTCTTTAAATCCAGTAGCTTACCATAGAAAGACGAGATGAGCTTCTTTTTGAGTGGGTCTGTAGAAAGGACAGTGTCGACAAAAGTCAAGTCTTCTGTTGTTGCAGATCCAGACATCTGGGAGAGAACAAAATGTCTTGCCTGAAGGTATCTGAAGAAATTTGACGTAGGGAGGTTACATTTTCGACATAACTGTTCAAACGACGCCAAACTGTTGTCCATGTACAAATCTTGAAATCGTACGATACCTTTTCTGTGCCACTCTTGAAAGGCAGAGTCCTGACAGGATGGTTTGAAAAGGCAGTTTGATGCAATGGGGCTTAGTAGAGAAAAGCTATGGAGGCCAAAATGCTTCCTAAATTGGGCCCAAATTTTCAAAGAGTGTTTAACCACTGGGTTTCTGATTGAGTCAAGTGAAGGAAGTGGAAGTGAAGATCCAAGAAGTGCCAAAATTGACAAATTGTGGTTCGACTGTAATTCCATTGCCACCCAGTCAGGACAATCAGGTTGGTCGTAACAAGCAGACCAAAATGCAAGGCAACGCAAATTAGCAGCCCAATAGTAAAAGCGAAAGTTTGGAAGGGCCAGACCGCCTGTTGCTTTGGTCTTTTGGAGATGAACCCTGTTCAGACGTGGACGTTTACCCCGCCATATGTATGAAGAGATAACATAGTCGAGAAGCTGAAAAAAGGATCCGGGAATAAAGATTGGCAAAGCCTGAAAAAGGTACAAAAATTTAGGTAGAGTGACCATCTTGATTGAGTTGATGCGACCCACAAAGGACATTGATAGGGGTGACCACTGTGTTAAGGTGTGTTTAGTTTGATTTAACAGAGTTATGAGATTCTCCTGGAGGAGATCTTTGTGCTTCCTTGTCACAGATATACCGAAATAGGTAAATTTGTTATTCTCAATTTTGAAAGGAAAGCCGCTTAGGTCCAAAGAACATGCCTCTGCGTTAATGGGAAAAAGCTCACTTTTATTGAGATTCAATTTATAGCCTGAAAGTCTGCTAAACTTACTGAGCAGCGACAGGACGGGGGGCAACGAGGCTGTTGGATAAGAGATGAAGAGCAACAGGTCATCAGCGTAAAGTGAGACTATATGTTCCGTGTCACCCCTCCAGATACCAGATATATCCTTACAAGAGCGAAGCGCTACGGCAAGCGGCTCGATAGCCAGTCAAAGAGTAGGGGACTGAGGGGACACCCATGCCGCATTCCGCGGTGTAAATAGAAAGGTCTTGACGGATGGGAGTTAGTACGAATTGAAGCTGTGGGATGCGAATAGAGAAGTTTTATCCAAGAAACGAGGTTTGGACCGAATCCAAATTTCTCTAGCACAGCAAACAGGTAGACCCATTCTACACGATCGAATGCTTTCTCTGCATCTAGTGACAGCACGCACTCTGGGACATTTTCAGAGGCAGAGTAAACAATGTTGAGCAGTCGTCTTATGTTAAAGTAGGATTGCCTGCCTTTAATGAAACCAGTTTGGTCTTTGGATATGATTTTGGGAAGGACACTCTCCAACCTATGGGCTAGAACCTTGGCTAAGATTTTGGCGTCTGTGTTTAGAAGGGAGATAGGCCTGTAGAAGGCGCAAACCGTCGGGTCCTTGTCTTTTTTAGCTATAAGGGTGATACATGCTTCAGAGAATGAATGAGGGAGGAGACCTTGTCCACAAGATTCTGAGAGAACTGAACATAATAACGGAGATAGAGCTGAGGAGAATTTTTTCAGAAATTCTGCCGGAAAACCATCCGGGCCTGGACACTTCCCTGGCTGCATTGAGGAAATGGCTAATGCTATTTCCGCCTGTGATTTAGGCTCCTCTAACTTCTTCTTCAGATCTGGTGAGAGACTGGGAATGCCAAGTCCATCTAGAAAATCCGGGATCTCGTCACAATCAGCCTGAAATTCCGAGGTGTACAGCTGAGAATAGAAGTCCCTGAATGCCTCATTGATCTGAAGGTGGTCCATAGTCATATGGCCGTTTGGTAACTGTATCTTGGGGATAGCCTGTTTAGCCTTGGAGCCTTTGAGTTGGTTGGCCAAAATTGTGTCTGATTTGTCACCATATATTTAAAACCTTGACTTACTTTTAAATAGTGATTGTTCAATTGAATGAGTGGTAAGCACGTCAAATTTGGTTTCGAGTTCCAAGAGCTTTTTATAAAGATCTGGAGACTTCATCTGAGCATATTGTCTGTCAATCTGTTTAATTTGACTGGCAAGGTCCGATCGTTCCTGATAGGATTGACGCTTCACTCGCACGGTGTAAGATATAATCTGTCCGCGAAGATAAGCCTTGAGGGAATCCCAGACAATTAAACTGGACATACCTGGAGTCATATTAGTAGTAAGAAAAAAGGATATTTCCGTTTTTATGAAGTTGAATTGAATCGCCATTGTCTGTCCCTTCGTGGCCGACCAGGAAGGGACATGGACAGGACAACAGGAGCGTGGTCAGAGATGACGATGCTCTGATACTCACAGGAATGAACCAGGGGAATTAGTTGACTGTCAATAAAGAAATAGTCAATCCTTGAAATATGTGTGATGAACATGTGAAAAAAAGGAGTAGTCCCTGTCGTCAGGGTGCAGAGAGCGATATACATCACAGACACCATAGTCAGAAAGGAAAGCCTGAATAAAACGGGCTGACCTACTCGCCGCACCAGGTTTTGTAGAGGACCGGTCCAGAACTGGGTCAAGCCAACAGTTGAAGTCGCCGCGGAGTATGAGAGAGTACGTATTAAGATCCGGGAGAAGGGAAAACACTCGCTCAAAAAAGATTACATCATCTACATTTGGGGCGTAAACATTTACAAGCACAACTGGTGTGTTGTATAATTTGCCAGAGGCAATGACATATCGACCAAATTTGTCAGATATCACATTGTGCAGTTCAAATAAAGTATCCCGACTGATGAGAATTGAGACTCCTCGGGCTTTGGCTTGAAATAAGGAGTGAAACCCCTGCCCCACCCACCTTGAAAGCAAACGGCAATTGTCTGAACTGCGAATATGGGTTTCTTGAAGGAATACTATTTCTGCCTTAAGTTGTTTCAGATGTGAAAAGACCTTTCTTCTTTTAATGGGATGATTCAGACCCTTGACATTCCAGCTCGCTAGCTTCAACTGTACATTCATATAATTCGATAGCAAAGATTAGAGAGTAAATACCGTGACTTAGGCAGAGAACTGAGAATAATACGGATATGACCAGCGTAAACTGTTAATTTTAGAGAAAGTAGTAAAGCATTTTTGGCAGTGACATATCCCCCCAACCCACCCTCCCCAACCAAGACAGCCGCTAGAAAAAGAAGCAGCAAGCTCTTCACAACAAAAACACAGCGACACACCTTCCTATTCTACACTTAACTAGCCACCGTTCCCGTAACACAAACATTTATGAATGAATATGAACGTAGCCCCACAAAAAAAAAAATTAACCCTGGCAGTGAAATCTTGCAATTAACAACCAACGTTGTTCTAAAGATTATAGGTACACCGAAGGAACGTATTGTACTGGTGTGTCAAGAACCAACAAATGAGCTATTGATAGTCCTCTCAAAAAGTGCGTCAAACAAAACATCAGTTGCAGGCAGCCATGCAGAGTATCCAGACAGCACAAGATTAGTTTGCAAACGTAAATCGTCATACCTGTCAGTCATACCTGTCGGGCATGGAGTGCGGAGAGAGATACTCATGTACGAACAGATGACTAAACCCGCTCACCAATGTAAACAAACCACGCCAGCTAACAGTTCAGAACCTGTAGAATGACAGCTCTGCCAGCGGTAATGAGTTGTTAAACAGACCCATTATTGCGGTGTTTGAGACTTGTTGGAGCTCTCGATGTACTTCTGCGCCTCGTCCGTGGAGCTGATCCATTTCCTGGTTCCGTCGGACAGTGTGATCCGAAGCCGGGCGGGGAAGAGGAGAGCAGGTTTCAAACCCAGTTTGTAAAGTTCTGCCATTACGCCACTGTATTCCGCTCGCTGACTGACAACGTCGGGGCTGTAGTCCTCCACAACCCGAATGGAGTGGCCGCGATAATCGAGCTTCCCCCTCCGTCGCGCCTCTCTGATAAGAAGATCCTTCGTCCGGTACCGGTGCAGGTGGAGGATGACTGGCCGTGGTCGCTGTCCGGCGGTCGGCTTGGGTGCTAGAGAACGATGGGCTCTGTCGATTTCTGGCGGTGACGGCAGTGTGTTATCTCCAAACACCTCGCATAGCAGCTTTGAGAAGAACTCTGTAGGTGCTCCACTTTCGGTGGACTCTGGAAGACCCAGGATGCGTATGTTCTGCCCCCTGCTTCGGCTCTCCAAGTCGGCAACCTTGGTCTTTAGACGAGTGTTGTCGCCACGCAGAGTCGAGCAAATTCCCTCGAGGTCTGTCACTCGTTTGGTGAGATCATCTGCAGCGAGTTCGAGGGACGAGACACGTTGTCCGTGTTCCTCCACTGCCAGCCGCGTTTGGTCTAGTTTCAGCTCGAGTTGGCAGAACGATGTTCTGAACTCGGCGGCTAACGCCTCGCGGTGACCCTCGAGTAGCGCGGTGATAGCTTCCATGGTTAAGCTAGCGCTAGCTTCTTCTTTTTTGCTCGATTTGCTTTTTGCAGCCATTTCGGAGGTAGTAGGTCTTGTTTAGGTAGAGCAAAATGAATATAAGCAACAAGGCAAACAGGAAAAGACTTTTTAACATGAAAGTCGGAGGGCTAAATAGTTAAAAAAGGTAAAGGTCACGGGAGCGATGGCAAAACACGTCTACTCCATGTGCTCGCTAGGGGCGTCTCCCCGACATCGATGTTTTGATGTCAGTAAGACAGTCAGCTAGGCGGGACAGCTCAGTTTGATCAGTAGCTAGCTCGGTTTGTCAGGTAGGAGGAGAACCACTGCAAGGCCGTCCCAGATATTCCACACCATCGCCAGAGTCTGCAACTGTGTCAAAAGCTGAAGTTAAGTCCAGTAACACAAGAACAGAGACATCCCCAACATCACCATTCATAAACAGGTCATTGGTAACCTTCAACAAAGCAGTCTCAGCGCTGTGCCGTGATGTTTACGGAACCCAGATTGAAATTTTTCAAACAAGTGATTATCATTTAAGGCTGCTAGGAGCTGTAGAGAGACTGACTTTTCTAGAACTTTGGAAATAAATGGGAGTTTGGAGGTTGGCCTACAGTTGCTACAGGATAAGGGATCAAGACCAGCTTTTTTAAGGAGGGGATGAATGCAGGCAATCTTGAATATATCAGGGACACAACCAGAGGACAGAGAGCAATTAATTATGGACAGAAGATGAGGAGCAACAACATAAGACACTTGAATTAGGAATTTGGCTGGCAATACATTATCAAGACAGGAACGTACGGCTCCTCTATGCGGTGAACTTGGAATCTGATGAGTCTTTTCTGGGTGACACTAGTGCTCCGGCTGGGCGAAGCTCCTCTGATCGCAACGGTACTTCAGAGGGCTGAGATTGATCCTAAACTCAGTTGATCTTCTGAGGTGTGCAATTGGAATCAGAGAAACAGCCGGATATGTCACCAGGACAGCCAGAGCGTGAAAGAGTGCAATAAAGATAAATGAGCGTCCGCTTGAGCAAAAAACCCACGTAGAGTGTGGGGCAGCAGTTGAGCAGAGAGAGTGTTGTGAAATCCTTGCAGCTTAAATGGTGCGCCAGATTGAGAGTGTGTGTTTGATATGTGGTTGGTGAGAGTGGGGCATGTCACCTGAGTGACCTGAGCAAGCAGCGCAAGTTGACTGTCCAGAACTAGCTCAGAGTTCATTTCATTTGTTTTTTCTACAATTGTATCAGTGACAAGACTTTTGTCAGGGACTGTATAGAAGTTCTATTATAGTCTGTGACAGAAAACCTTCCATCAGCCTCTATGGCATTCATTCTTTATATGTATTTTTTCATGTTTTCACAAGGGGTTTTACTCTGCCAGGCCATACATCAATGATAGCAATCACATCTAATCCATCTGGGTTAGTTCTTTATTGTTGAAGTTGGTGTCAATACATTTTGAAAATATGGGCAGAAAGACCCTGTTGATCCCAAAGGAAACACACCTAATGATTCATGAATGAACTGATAATTCCCATCCCAAGTCCAAAATGAACAAGAAGTCCTTGAATTATCTTGCTTAAATACTTTGTACTGACTTGTCTTTATACATACCATAACTGGTGGTAGTAAATAGTTTTTTTTAATACAGTGCAAGAAATCATTTTATCATTGTGCCATTCAGATTCACATTTTTATCTACTTTCTCTGTTTTTGCTTGTAATTTTTGCTATGATGCGTGCCTGTCACACAACTGTGAATGCAGCTCATGTCAGAGCTATCATGACTGGATCAGGTCAGACTTCTTAAGAGCATTTGTGATAATGTGTAAGCAAACTGTGTTAATGCACATACTCACAAACATTCCTAGTGAGCTGTTGATGATATGCAATGTTTGCCCTTGGTTTTTTGCTTTTGGGTGGGCCAGGGTCTTTTGTGATTAAACAGCAGTAATACATAAAAACCTGAATTTGCAAATAAATTGATAAATTACTTAGCTTTTAGTTTATATAATAATCTGTTGGTGCTGAATATTAGAAGACATGTTTTAAACAAGAACATTTCGGGGGGGGAGCGTCTGTTTGAAACTGGTCTGTTTTTCTTTTTGTTTTTTCAGCTTCACTGTCATTTACAACTCACATGTATAGCTTTATTCTCTGTCTGGTGTGATCAGAGAGAAACCCAAGACAAGTCAAGGACATTTTCCATGTTTTGCAGTTGGAGTTCACCATGCAGGAAGCGGTCAAGTGTCTCCACACCCTAGAGGAATTCTGTCCCTCTAAAGACGACTACAGTAAACTCTGTTTGCTGCTTACGTTGCCTCGCCTTACAAACCATGCTGAGTTCAAGGTAATTTGATGTGACACAAAGCATCTTCCTTTTAACAGTTTAAATGTTTAAACTTCCTGTAACAGTTTTAATGACTGTTTTTACCTTAACGAATATCTATCTTTTGCACTTTTATATTGACTGAAAATATGATGAATGATCCCTAATATTTCAGCATTTCTCATACTGTGGAGCCTGTGATCACGGATCTTGCAGGACAAAACACTGACCAAGTGTGTAATGTTACACTTTACAGGAGACAGCACACGACACATGTAAACAAAGAAGCATTTGCTTCTTCTTAGTAAGAATATGGTATTGCATCAGAGCTCACCATCAGAATTTCCCCTGGTTGATCTGACACTTTGGTCAGTTGAGGTACTAATAGTAACCTGGTTGATTTTGATAAATGCGTGCTTCAATCATAACCCTCTACACACAGCATTACCTTTTTGTCACTGTTTGCTTATATGAAACTGCAGCTGCTGCCATTTCATCAGCAGCACTTAGTGGCACTAAAAACACATCTAAAAACCAACACCAACATCGCAGGATTCCATATCGCCCTGTATCACTTTAAACTTCATAACATTTTTTGCATCTATCTGTTCATGATTTCTCTGCAGGACTGGAACCCAAGCACAGCTAGGGTGCAATGCTTTGAGGAGGCCTGCGCAATGGTGGCCGAGTTCATCCCTGCAGACCGGAAGCTCAGCGAGGCTGGTTTCAAAGCCAGCAGGGACCGACTCTTCCAACTACTTCTCAAGGGTGTCCTCTATGAGTGCTGCGTAGAATTCTGCCAGGTCTGGGATGTTGAAAACCAAATGTAGATAAAGAGCTGTGATTTCTGAAAGCTGCTTATATCTCGATGGTTCTGCAAATAATTTTGCTGCAACTAAAATTTGCCTGTTCTCATTTCTGTGAAGAGCAAGGCAACAGGTGAGGAGATCACAGAGAGGGAGGTTCTTCTGGGCGTCGACATGCTCTGCGGTAATGGCTGTGATGACCTGGACCTATCCCTGCTCTCCTGGATGCAGAACCTCTGCCACAGTGTTTTCTCTTGCGCATTTGAGCAGAAGCAGCTCAACATCCATGTGGACCGCCTGGTCAAACCAGCAAAGACTGGCTATGCTGACCTTCTCACCCCACTCATCAGCAAACTCTCTCCATATCCGTCATCCCCCCTGCGCCGCCCCCAATCTGCTGACACCTATATGTCACGCTCCTTGAATCCAGCTTTGGATGGCTTGTCTTATGGTCTGTCTGGTCAGGATAAAAGACCAAGTGGTGGGGAGATTGCAGCGTGTAAAGGGGTCTCTCCCATGTCACACTCATTTGCCAACTTCCACTACCCTGGAGCCGGCGGACAGAGTCTGAGCAGGAGCCTCATGATGGAAAGCTCTGACTGCCACAGCATCTTTGAGGAATCCCCTGAAACGTACAGAATTGGTCCCAATGTATCTTTCAAATGCACACATGAGAGGTTATTAAGTATCCTACCGAAATTGTCATGCTTTTATTTATTTTTTTGCTTTAGGTCACGGACAGACACGCCTGTCGGTAAGATGATGGGCTCCAGTGGAGCTCAAAACGCACGGCCTGACTCAGCTCCAGGCGAGGATGCACCTTTGGCTGGCTCTGCTGACAGGAACGAGGTGAATTTTAAGCGTCACTCACCTTTGTTAAACAACTTGTTCACCTGTTGTCTGTCACACCAGAGCAACTGGCATGTGATTTAATGATGCTGCATTGTTTTTTCAATGGGAGTTGTCAGTGTCTAAACATAGGCCACTTCTGATTTATTTTGCACGGCATGATGCGCCTAGTCATCTTGGAGGATTGATAACAGCCTGACATGGCTGCAAGGTTCTTGTTGTGGTCATTTTCTTAAAGATGCCATGTGGAATTTTCCAAGTGTGCCACACATTGATTGAATGTAAGACTCCAGTTCCTTCTTCTGATGTTTAATTAACACAGTAGAAGAAAAGTGCATAGACACGGAAGAAAAAAACCTTAAAAGCATCAGCTCAGCTCACAGCCATGAGTTCTGGGCAGAGGACTTGACTGTTTCTTCTAGGAAATTCCACACATTTTCTTCAACATAAACCTTAAACCTTTCTCTTTGACATGGACTCTGCTTAGAGCATCGAGTGACAGGATACACATCTCAGTCCCAGCATAAAGTTTTTTGCTTACACTCGAGCCACCACACAGTATGTTGATTGCAATCAAACCTTTCATTGTCAACAGGACTTTATGAGACGTTACTGTAAAGAAACAAACATGCATTGAATTACTCCTATCCTTGTTCCATTTGTGTCTCTGTTGAAGATTCCACAAATATTCCTGACTACATCTTATCCGTAATGAACTTTCCAGGTGGTGGTGATATAATTGACGTTTTCATGTTCAATATACGGTTTGAAGTTAGGGGTTCTGGTTCTGACAGATCATTCTGTGGTCAAGGGGCGACTATTCACAATAGCCATCACTTCATATAGGAAAGGTCTTACATTTTTGCATAATGTTCCTATAAGATTTTTATCCACAACACCAGTGTGGAATGCATGTGTTGCATTAGCTTCTTTTCCGCCTGGTTGACATGGACATAATGCTACATTAAATTTGCAGGGTGCAGCAAAGTCAGCTGATAAAAATTATCTAACATGATCAAGTTTTAAAATCAAGTCAAAGAAAGAGGGAAGTCTGGACAGAGATGCCACTATAGGGGATACTCTACATATTCTATATTCATATTCTACAATCAAAATCAATCAATTTACAATGTATAGCATCAAAACCGTAAGCATTCATATTTCTGGAATCATTGCATGTCTGTATCAGTTGACTTCTTGTTGGTTAAAAGGTATTGCCTAATATGGCATCTGGAAACTATGAGGAAATTACTATGGTTATTATTAAACAATGTTTACATCTAAAACATAACAAAAATACAGATGGAAATAATCGTAAACCAATGATGAGTTCCATGAGATTTGGGTTTTTGTGTAGTTGATGTTAATGTCAATGTGGAGTTGATGTTAATTTCTCTTTGAGAGTTTTTTATGCCTGTCTCCTAGAGGTGATATGGTGGTTTTGTTGGTTCCAGGGGAGTCAGCATCTGGCCGTTAGTGTCGGTTTAATTACTGGCTCTTGGATTGACCAGAATAACTTCGAAATGATCTGATGAGATTACTGTACGTGCCATCATCTTGTGAAGAGCAGGACATCCAACTAATTATGTGTTTTCCCCAAATGTTTGTCTCACATGTATGAGTGTTGTAAAAAGTGGGGAGAGCAAAACTCACTACAACTTTGTTTGATTCCTCAGCTCCGGGACTCCACAGAGAAGTACGAAGAGTACTATCGCCAACGTCTTCGGGTGCAGCAGCACCTGGAGCAGAAACAGCAGCAGAGGCAGATGTACCAGCAGATGCTGCTGGAGGGCGGCGTGCAGCAGCAGGAGTCCCCATCAAGTGACATGCAGCACAGTCTTACAGAAAAGTTCCTCAACAGGTACAAGTATAGCGAAAGAAACCTAAAAGATATGGTTCATTTTTTTTTTTTTAACATTTTCTTCTGCACTTGTCAGGGTTTGTGTAGCTGTTACTGTTACTGATTGATTGTTCCCTAGCCATTAAACATTTGTAACGATGAGAGATACATCTTGCAGGTGCACTGGGACACATCATCAGTGATGTAGACTGGGTCATTGGTATTTTGAGTCTTTCAACATCAGACAGCCTCGCCCAGGCGACGCGTTGGTTATATCCCGGCTGGGAACTTCAACTGCATGCCAAGATCCACTCCAGTTGCCAGTTAGTGGTGGAGTTGAGGAGGCCGGACTTCACCCGTGGTTGTATTTTGGGCTTCTCTCCACGTTTGTGGCACATGATGGTCTTTGGCTTAGCAGTGCCCTTGATGGTATGGATGGCTGAGGCATTGCAGTCAGCCAATGCCCTAAGCACCTGGTCGTGGCGCCAGCCATAGCACCCGTCTCCAAGGGCTTTTGAGCAGCTGCTGAGGAGGTGTTCTACGGATCCCCATTCTGAACATTGGGGACAGGATGGTGTATCGGTGTTTCCCCAGACATGGAGGTTGGCTGCATGTATGTCGTAAACAGCCTGGACTAAAAGCCTAATGCAATGGAAGTCTGTTTTCCAGTCAGTGCTCCTTGCTGTCCCATTCCCACCAGCCTGCTGGCTCATACTTCGTCCATACCTGCCCGCACTTCCTCCCCAAGGAGATGTTGGCGTTCCATAAAGCCACAATCCTTACAATTTGCACCTCGTTGTAAAGGTGACTAATAAGGCTTTCCAACAATTGGTATTACTAAAGGGGGGAAATGATTTACTGAAATAGCATTTCCGAACTTTTTTTGAGGGATTTTGGCACATTTTTGGGGGGCATTACCCACACATTTAGCTGTGTTGCTCATTCCAAGTTGTACCTCGTTGAAGAGTTGACTAATCAGGCTTTCCAACGGTATAAAATACAACATCAATTGGTATTATTAAAGGGTATAAATGATTGACTGAACATTTCCAAACCTTCTTTGAGGGATTTTGGCACATTTTTGGGGGTTGTTACCCACACGTTTAGAAGTGTTGATCATTCCATGAATGCACAATCCTTACAAGTTGTACCTCGTTGTAAAGGTGACTAATCAGGCTTCTAACAGTATAAAATACAACAATTGGTATTATTAAAGGGGGAAAAAGATTGACTGAAAAAGCATTTCCAAACTTTTTTTGAGTTTATATATACCGTATTGACCCAATTATTAGACAACCCCTCATTTTCAAGACCCATTTTTGGAAAAAATACTTTTTAATGACAAAATCTGAGGCAAAAAAGACAAAACAAATCGCTTTTACGTTCATGTTTATATAATAATAATAATTAATTTTATTTATACAGCACTTTTTTTTTAAAAACACTCAAAGAGACTTAAAACAAAAGAGCAATAAAACACAAGCACAAGCAGTAAAATAAAATATACAAATATTGCGGGGTGGGTTGGCATGGGGCTGAAGTGGTTCTTTCCGTGGTTCTTTTCGTTGATTCTTTTCTTTTCTTTGAATCTTTTCCGTGTAAAACTGAAACATTACAGAAAATACAGAATACTTTTAAAGACACATCAATACACACACTCCCAACTCAACTTAGCATCAGAACATAGCTTAACTAAGCACCCTGACATAGGCTAACATGGCTTGTCTCCACTTGGCTACATGCTAGCCAACACACATAAACTATCGTAAAACGAACATGACAGAAAGCGAAATATCATAACTTCAGTACGGCACCACTATGACAACACATCACTCACAGACAAATGATCTTCGAGCCTGGAATGCACGATTTCAGCTACACGATCACGTAACTAGCCGTAACTCTCATCCCCATGTGTGTGTGCATTCGTCTGTAGGGTGATGGCCTAATGCCGGCAGTGTGCCTCTGAGCGCAGTACCGAATTTGCCCAGCAGATGGCGAAACCAACATTTATTCTACCCACAATACAAACGTTTTTAGATATTCAAATTATTTGTTTTTAACATTACCTTTTTATATGTTTAACTCATTTATACTTTTAGCGATCTTAATCAACCATCGATTTTAATCACTTTTGAAACCAACACACTCCCCGCTTGATATAGTAACATTATATCACTACAAATACAACAAGTTGATTGTCTTTCAGTAGTAACAACCTTGACTTTTTTTAAGTCTCTGAAAGAAGAACAACAATCCCTGAGACTGGCCTCAGAAACATGTTGCCCTTCCCGTCCTTCACAGTACGAGCTGTACAAGCTCACTGTCTCTTTAAAACATCTCCATCCTTTCTTTCCTTCATTGTCTGATTTTATAAAGGATGCTGCCACATGGATGAATACATAATGCCTGGTGTGTGGACCTTCTTATCCGAATGACCCTGTTGGAAATGTACATTGTTGGAGAACAAATTTGGAGCAAAAACCGAATTGAAGGCATGGCCTTCAATTAAGCACATGCTCCTTCTCCTGCGTGTTCTATCGATCTTAGAATTAAGCCAGGAATCATTCTTTGCCATTCGGAGTCACCGTTCTCCTTTTATTAAGCAGTAGAACATGAACCGGTTACAAGTCCAACCTCGAGGAGGGAGAGAGAGTGCACAACCAGTACAGCAACATGGCCTGCCTTCCTCTCTCTCCTTTCTCTGTCGCCCTGCGCTAACATTTATACTCTATCTAGCGGAATGTGTGTTTGTCCAGATGCAGGGGAAAGACAGCAAGTCTGCAGGTCTCCTCCGTTCCCATCGTTGATCCTCCTTACATGGGTGGTCGTAAAGTCACCCCCCTTCTTGGGTCTTGACCTGCAACGTCTCACGCACACACATTCACACCATCCTAACCTATGTAATATATGTTTCAAATCAATCATTATGAAGTTTTCTAGGGTTATTGAGGTTTAGGTAAACAACTGGTCATCTGGTTTTTTCCTTATCGGTTTCCCTCCTTGGTCATAAAACCTATGAACATTCTTTAGCTTACCCTCCTTTCTGCCTTTACCTTAATTTATACTCTTTCAACATATAAAACCTTCTTGTAGAGTTGCAGATATAGTCAAGTATGATTTAGCTGTCGGTAAAAAACTTCACAGCATCCACCTCAACATCAACCTCGTCTCTGATCAGCTCATACAGCTCCACAGCCAGCACTGCCGCACAAAGCTCTAAACGTGGAATTGTGTGGGCATTACAACGGGCCAACTTTGACTTAACGAATCCCACATGGTATTTTCCCTCAGTGTCAGCAACTCTCAGGTAGGCCACAGCTCCTATAGCCAAGATAGAGGTGTCTGAAAAGATGCAGAGTTCTTTTCTTTACGTTGAAGACAACGGGGTTGAGACATAGCAACTTGGTATTTGCAAGTCTTCGAGGGTCTTTAGCGAGTCCTTCCATGAGTTCCATTCTGTTTCCTTCTTTGTGGAGAGAGGAGCATCCCACTCAGTCCACTCCAAGTTCCAGATCTTTCAGATCCATGGCAAGATCTTCTACTGGAAAGGCTTCCATCATTTGCTGCCTGTTCGATGCCACCTTGTGCAGTCGCAGGTTGGATTCTGCCAACATGTCTCTGGTTCGTGTCAAAAGATCAACAGCTTCTTCAGATGTGGCGACCGAGGTGAGACCATCATTGACATTAAATTGTCTCGACAAACTGCCTTGCATCCGAACCATGTTCCTCTTCACCTTTTTCGGCTGCTTGTCTCAATGCAATAAATGGTGACAGCTGGTGAAGGGCTGTTCCCGAACAAATGGACTTTCATTCTGTACTTGACCACGCTCTTGCTGATGTCATTGTCTTCATTCCAGAGGTAACTTAGATAGTCTCTGTGGTCCCCTCGCACAAAGAAACAATAGAACATTTGCTGTACATCGGCAGTCAGGGCCACGGGTTCTTTCCGAAACCGCATGAGAACTCCTAACAAGGAGTTGTTCAGATCTGGTCCTCTCAAGAGCACACCGTTGAGGGATGTTCCTTCATATTCAGCACTTGAATCAAAAAACACTCGTATCTGATCCGGCTTTTGAGGGTGGTACACTCCAAACGTTGGCAGGTACCAGCATTCTGCGTTCTTGTCTATGGGTGGGGCATGTTCAGCTTGATCGTTGTCTACCACCTGTTGCATGAACTTGATATAGTGTTCCCTCATTGTTTTTTTTCTCCAGGATTTTCTTGAGTGAGTTTAGGCGTTTCCAAGCATGTTTGCTATTATTTGGGAGGTGCCTTCTTGGCTAACGAAAGGGTAAGGGCGCCACCCTTCCCTTCCTGGGGGCAGGACGATAGAAGCATTTTTATCCACAAGTTGGATCTGGTCAGCAACCGTATCACATTCAATTAGGGGAGGTAGAGGAAGCTGCAGTTTCCCATCTACAGACTCAAGGATGAAATTAGTGCCCCTTCTGCCTGAATTCTCCACTGTTCCAGAACAGGTCCTCAATGTGTATGGGGTGGAGCTGGTTTCGATTTTGAAGAGGTCAAAGAACTCATTTTTGGCGAGAGTCTTATTACTCTGTTCATCCAGCACCGCATATATCCTGTCACTTTCTCCTTTTTCCCCGCAGGATAGACTTTCACCAAACAGATTTTAGCACGAATGTGAACCTTCAACATTTCCACAAATCTCTGTGACTGTCAATTGGAGGTGACCGAAAGAGATGAGGTCCCACTTTTTCCCATTTTGTCATCAGGTCTAGTTCTTCCCTGGCTGAGAGATCCAAATGTCTTGTTGCACAATGGAAAGAGGCTTTCCACGACCAATAGTTTTAAGGTTTGTCGTTGAATTTCAAAAGGCCAGAACTCACCATTTCTTTGCGATTGAGATACCTTGCCAAGTCTTGTGAGCCTTGGGACTCCAGTGAGCATCTTTTTTCAGGGGAGGTTGCGTGCGATGAATACTGGTGAGACCTTATCTCCTCTGGACATGAATGTGCTGTTCTTTTTTCATGTCTTTGTAAACTGGTTGTGTGTTATTCCTTGTGTCTGAAAATGCTGACTCGACGTTTGATATTTCCATTTTGCCTGGAGTGAAAAAAGGTGGCGGGACTGCTTGAAGGCAACGTTCATGCAGGAGGTGAGTAGGTCGGATTTGATTTTCAGCTCCTCAGATAATCTGCGAATATCCTCCTTGAGGCGAGTGACTGTTTTGTTGGCCAGTTCAGATGTATGGAGGGGGGATGTGGAGGTGAGAGAAGCCATGACACTGGCGCTGTGCGCTCTCTCCCTGTGGCGCTCTGGTATTTATGATATTTATATTACCAGTAAATATCAAATGAAATATCAACGAGGAAAGGCACGATCAGGCTGATGCTGAGGAGCTTCAGCTTGTTATTCTGCCTGTACAGAGTGATGCTGCTTAGGCTTCGCAGCAGTCCCAGCCACCTGCAGAGAAACCTGCTGACCCTCATCTCGAAGCCTTCCACTGTTGAAATAGGGACTTCGTAGACCAAGAGGGGCAAGAGGATTTGATGGAGAATATCGTGCTGGTAAATCCAGGCCTTGAACTTGCCAGGGAGTCCAGACTTGTCCACCGTGGCTAGCTCAGGTCGCTTTGGGTTGGTTGCTTGTGTGGAGGCTGCGTCTCTCAGGCTGCAGTTGAACACCTTTCCCAAGCTCTTCACAGCCTGGGACAGATGTAGTTGTCACTGTCAGATTGTCCATGAAGGCTCGGATGGGTGGCTGTCAGACTGAGTTCTCTGACCGTCTTTGGGATGATGCTGGTTGAGTGCCTCTTCAACCAGCTTGTGGGGTATGGATCCATAAGTGTATGCAAGGTCCAGCCACAGCACAGCCAGGGCACCCTTTTTCTCCCTCGCTTCCCTGATGACCTTCAGGATCCCTCCTTTCTGGATTGAAGTGTTGATGTAGGAATTTTTCAGGAGGTAGTCTGTCAGTCCCCTGGCAATGAGGCAGAAGAGGATCTTCCCCTCAACACTCAACAGCGAGATGGTTTGGAACTGATCGATGTTCTGAGACTTTTCCTCCTTTGGGATCCACACACCCTCTGCCTGTCTCCATTGGTCTGCTACCTTGCCCCTCCTCCAGATCAACTTCAGGATTTTCCAGAGCCTGTGGAGTAGCCTGGGGCAGTTCTTACAGACCTTATAGGGCACTCCACTGGGCCCTGGAGCAGAGCTTGCTCTTGCCCTCTTGACCATCTCCTGGATCTCCTTTCAACCAGGCTCCCTCTTAACGAAATCCAAAGCTGCTGCAGGGACCTGCAGGGGCCCAGGTCTTGCTCTCTGCATTAATTGCGGTAAATCTACCTGAGGTGGTGGACAGCCTTGGCTTTGGAGCAGGCAAGTTGACCGCTGCGCTTCTGTCGTAGCAGCTGTTTTGTGAACCTCTGATCAACCTCTTGCGGATTATGCTGCGTAGCTCCTCAAGACGTCCCCTCTCCTCTTCACGTGCCGCCTTGAACTGCTGCCTCAAGCTCTTCCCTGCTATCCCCTCTCTGAGCTTATGGATCTTGCTATCCGGTGGGTCCGCAGGCCATATCGGTTCTTGCATATCTTGCCACATACGCAATAAACCAAACCGAATACCACGTATAGACGTACCTATTGTACATTCAATACTAAGCTATTCAAATATTACACAGGTTCATTCACTCATTTTAAACAAGTGCAAGACACAATATAAATAAAAGCCAGAAGCAGATTGTACGAATGACCTGATGTACTAGAGGAACAACTGTCTGTCACAAGGTGTCCTGATGAAGAGTTCCATGTGACCAAAAAAAAGGGCGCCTGAAACACCTACTTTTGCAAGTTCAGTTGGCTCTGAGTATAGTAAATGAATGCATATCAAACCTAATGTCAGAAATGACAAGCAGGACAATGGCCCTTTGATTTCCCCTGTGGCAGTTGCCTCCAGAGCACCATGTCTCAGAATCCACTGTACTATTTACATTTTAATTTCTTCCCCCTTCTTCTTCTATTTTTCCCAGGTGCCATCCACTACGTACATAATTCACATTTGATTTCCTCCTCCTCCTTCTTTTATTTTTACTGTAACTTGTTCCTCAGGTCCATCCAGAAGCTGGAGGAACTTAACATAGGGATGGAAAATGTAGGAGAAGATGTGACGTCTCTAAACAAGCACTGCAATGGCAATGGGAATACGCCGGCCACTGAGGACAATAATAACCCTCCATCTGTGAGCCCGGAACAGAACCAGACTCGAGGGGGGCTTAGCAGTACACCACAACACACGGTGGGAGGCCGTGCTGTCCCACCACCAAATGAGTCCCCTGTCATTTCTCAGAGGTAGGTGGGATCTTGTTTTTTTATTTTCTTGCATTTTCTCTTTAATCATTTGAGAGCATCATAACAAACTTCAGTGAGGTGTATTTTATCAGGCAAGGTGTCTGACTTGTCTTTTTGCAGTGGCCAGAAACACAAAGCAGGTCAAAAGAGTGATTCTCCAGGATCCTTGTCACGAAGTAAAGAGGTATGTTAACACAGTGGCAATGAAGCCACCAATCAAACAATCGCCAAACATTCCTGTCAGACCTTCTGTTGATGATATATAATGTAAACAAATACATCATTGCCTTCACATTAATGAGATAAGATAAAGATAAGATACTCCTTTATTAGTCACATGGAGGGGAAATTCCAGAGTTACAGCAGCAAGAGGATCACCCAAGCAATATAAACAAACAATATAACAACAAAATAAATAACAGTATAAAACAATATATACAATATAAAAATAAGAATAATACACCTGACTGGAGTATTGATATTACACATGAGTCTTTAAGTGCGTGTGTGGTCTACTTAAAATTTGTAAATGATTGTTAAGTATGACAGCAGCAGGAAGGAAGGACCTGCGGAAACGCTCCCCTCACGCATGGGTGCCGCAGTTGGTCGCTGAAGGTGCTCTTCAGTGCTGTCAAAGTGTCCTGCAGGGGGTGGGAGTCGTTCACACTCGTGGATGACAGCTTAGTTGAGGGGGCATCCCAGGACTCAGCTGGCCTTCTTGATCAGCTTGTCCACTCTCTTCCTGTCAGCCATCAAGATGCTGCTCCCCCAGCAGACCACTCCACAAAAGATGGCTGATGCCACCACAGTGTCATAGGAGTGTCCTCTGCACTCCAAAAGACCTCAGTTTCCTGAGCAGAGGAAGTCTGGTCTGGCCTCGCTTGTAAAGTGCAGTTGTATTATTTGTCCAATCCAGTTTATTGTTCAGGTGAACACTGACATAGACATAATAAAGAGTAGACGCTGCATTGACCGCTGCTACCTATTGGCGCTGCTGAGCTGTGCGGCCGCCATCTTGGACCGGTCACCAGGTCCACTCAGTGTCATCTTTAGCAGGTGCAATGACTGTCCATCATATGACACATTTTTCAACTACATGGCTGAGGGTGCGTTTTTCTGTTGCATTTCTGATTATTGCTTGGCAATAAAATACATGAGCAACAGACACACAAATGATTTTTCTCAATACACACATTCATACCACACTTTCACATCGATATCAACATACCCAGACCATTTTGGTTGTAATAGTGTATTCAATTGCCAAGGAAAGGCCTCACTTAAACAGCATATAACGGAATATGTCAATATGTATAATATGTAATGTATGTAAATTATAGTCATGGCATATCTTTCATAAATGCAAGCTTTTCTAAAACAATTGTGCATTAAAATCAATGTTGGTGTCAGTTATTGACATGTCCAAGGGTGTAATAACCACCAAGAAACTCCAGTTTGCACTTAGTATGAAAATGAATGATGGAAAATGGGCATCAAAGGGCTTAATTCTTGTTATCATTAAAGTATTTCAGAAAATCCCCCAAAATCTAATAGTTATAATCATTAATCAGATAGCTGATTACAACTAATCTGTGGGGGGTGTTTTTCTTGCAGAATGACAAGCCCAAAAGCTTGTTTGTGTCCGTGCATACATTAGAAGATACTCAAGCTATTCGTGCTGTTGCCTTCCATCCATCTGGATTGCTCTATGCTGTTGGATCTAACTCCAAAACGCTACGTGTGTGTGCTTATCCAGAAACTCTTGACACAAGGTAACAGGAGCACAGCTTTCATGAGCATACCTTTTTTAATACAAAAAACATCAGGTGAACTATCTTCTTGTCACCTTCCCCCTCCTTTGCTTCTCCATGCAAATCCTCATTGCATCAGTGGATCGATTCCTCCAAAGCAGCCAGTCGTCCGTTTCAAGAGGAACAAACATCACAAAGGTTCCATCTACTGTGTGGCCTGGAGCCACTGTGGGCAACTGCTGGCAACAGGCTCAAATGACAAATACGTCAAAGTCCTACCTTTCAGTGCAGAGACGTGCAATGCCACAGGTAGGTATACTGCCACACAATGCTGATCTTTAACAGTATCGACACACTTTTTATTGTTATATGTTCATATGTACATCTCTCTTTGCACTCCAGGCCCAGACTTGGAGTTTAGCATGCATGATGGAACCATCAGAGACTTGGCCTTCATGGAGGGTCCAGAAAGTGGTGGAGCCATCTTGATCAGTGCCGGGGCAGGAGACTGCAACATCTACACCACTGACTGCCAGCGAGGACAGGGCCTGCACGCACTCAGTGGACACACAGGTACACTGCATCATCTGTGCGCTTGACTTCTTTTGACCTCAGCAACTGAGGACTCAAATACAAATGTATATTATGTACTGTCTAGGTCACATTCTGTCACTTTATACGTGGGGAGGATGGATGATTGCGTCTGGCTCTCAAGACAAGACGGTTCGTTTCTGGGACCTCAGGGTGCCCAGCTGTGTGAGAGTGGTGGGAACTGCTTTTAATGGTTCCGGTAAGTTTTTCTCTCCTGCAAATTTTTCCTGCATTTGTGGACAGAAATTCAAACAAAAGCAAATATGTAATAGCAATGCTTCCGTACCAGTACAAAGTGTGTTTACTGCCATTGTTGTATGCTTGTTAAAACTACACCTCTTTTTATTTCACAGGCAGTCCTGTTGCCTCTGTAGCAGTCGATCCCAGTGGCCGTCTCTTGGCAACTGGACAGGAAGACAGTGGTTGCATGCTGTACGACATAAGAGGAGGACGCATTGTCCAGGTGTACCGTCCACACACCAGCGATGTGCGCTCTGTCAGGTTCTCTCCTGGGGCACACTACCTGCTCACAGGCTCCTATGACACCAAGGTCATGGTCACCAACCTCCAAGGTATGTCTACTCACATGGAAATTCCAGTGAAACATTATTGATATGAAAACCGCAGCTGACTATATTTACTGCAGATTGCTGCATCTACAAAGATATACGGTATAAGAGAATTTGACAAAAGCAATTCATTTACGATTCATCTTTTAAATCTTTTGATGGGTCGTGCCAATCAAGAACAATACAAATGTAATTCTTTGTTACACTCAGTTTGTCATATATTAAAGCTTGCAAAACTGTTTTACATCCAAGTCTTTGACTTTTTATGTTAAGGATGTGCTTGCACAGCCCTCAAATAATGACCTACAGATTTTGTTTTGAAAAAAGACATTTATGTTTTCTGGAACTAGTGTCTATGGTGTCTTCATTGTATTTTATTTAAATGTAAAAAAATATACATCAAAACATCAATATATGAAATTTGTATGTAACATGTAACACTCAGTGGCTTACAAACATTTATAATAAACAGATTAAATAGTCAAGTAAGTCAATAGGTAGTTAAAAAACTAACAATGCTGCTGTTGGTTTCTTAGTATATTTTGAGTTTTTAACCCTGTGGTGCTCATTCTTATTATAAAGAAATGTAGTTTAGTCATATTATAGCACTTTCACACTGAAAGTTGTGCGTCGATTCGAGATTTTCTAACCAGGATTGAAAGTGGTTTTAGAAGACAGCTCTGAAACACAGCTATTTATAGGTAACTTTACTCAAGCAGGAATATTTGTGGTTTAACCCATAACATCCATAACAGGCACTATTTTCACTACTTGGATCTCCATTTCCCCCTTGTACTTGTAGGGGATTTGACCAAGCAGCTGCCTCTGACTGTGGTGGGAGAGCATGGTGACAAGGTGATTCAGTGTCGGTGGCACACAGAAGACCTCTCCTTCTTGTCATCTTCTGCCGATCGCACTGTCACACTCTGGACACATAACCCATGACGCAAAAACAGTTAACCAGTAGTTCAAATATTAAAAGACACACACACAAACTCAAACTCACCCTGCACCACCAAAAGCATCACACCTGTGGAGCACTAAAAATAAAACACAGAAAGATATCGTACTACATATATGAATAAGCCTTTCCCTTCTGTCCAAAAGTTCTAGATCCAAACCTGTATTGTTCATGCATGTTTTCCTTTTTTCTTTAGCACACTTATTATTCAAAGGTCATTCTCTATTTTAACTCAGCGCTTCATCTTTGAATTAATGTTTTCACCCCCTGTACCCCAGTCAGTCACTGCATGTACCTTCACTCAGGAGGGATGAAAATTAACAGGACAGAGTGCTACGCTCATGATGGTGCCTTTCTTGATTTCTCAATTTTCATAATAGACATGTAAAAATAATATAATATGGTCATTTTAGGTATTTTGTTAGTCCTACATTCCTTCTTATCTTGCATATCTTTTTTATTTACAGCTGATGTTATGCTGCTATTGTTTGTAAAAAAGTTGAATTTATAGTGTAAAAAGAAATGTGTGTTAGTTGTGAGCCCATCAGGAGGCTAAATCTGTAAGAGTCATACTATCTGTAAGTCAGCTGTGGCTTTTCCAGTACTGATGTTTAACGTTACTGTTTCCACTGCATTATGGCTAAAATTGTGTAAATTAATTTGCACGTTTATTTTAAATTTAGTATCAGTATCAGTGTTTTTTGCACAGAAGCTGTTTTTCGTGTCTTGCAATGGTTTGTATTGGCACCAAAAGGGAAATACAGATACAGATTGAGTTTGGGATTTCTCAAGCATTGAAAGGCATTGGCTTGTATGCGGTTATATTATATATTATAACAGTAGGTGGCAGTCCTTGCCCATAACAAGGGTCTAACTATATGCACAATGAAATATTAGTTTAGATATTTATTTGAAGCAAAAGCATTGTTTTTAGTTTTTTGCAATCTACATGCACTTTGACTTGTAATATTGTTTTGTTCACTTGTTTTACTTTAAAACAAATCTTTGTATGCTAATGTATAGTATATTGTTTCAACAAACAAGGCTACACTAATACATACATGTGTATTTATTTTAGTTGTTTATGTACAGTTCATATGTTTTTGAAATGCTATGGCTCTTGTGTTAAGCCTTTCTTATTCTTGTTTTTA
This sequence comes from Mullus surmuletus, assembly GCA_903171835.1. Taxonomy (NCBI): domain Eukaryota; kingdom Metazoa; phylum Chordata; class Actinopteri; order Syngnathiformes; family Mullidae; genus Mullus; species Mullus surmuletus. The sequence continues at coordinate 20,535 of CAESWR010001393.1, read as the reverse complement.
AAAGTGACTTAAATTAATTCAAGCTAACCCAAGTCTGATTGCTGGTACGTTCAATAAAGTGTCTTTTACACATGCTGGGTTTCACTGAAAGGCAAGGTCACAAAGCTTAAAATCAAATAGTGTACTTACATTTGAGAGGCTTTATTGTTCTATCCTCAAAACAGCAAAAAGCTGTACATCATTTAAAGTTGTACATTTGTTAATTTGATTTCCCTGACTTTGGTCAAATCAAACAAAACCTTTACATATAAACAAAGGACATGGACGGAGTGCTGTACCTCAGACGCTACTGCAAGTGCAACCACAGTATGGGACAGTTAACATAATAATAACAATCAAAGGTTGTTTAAAACAAAGCTGTTGTGTATTGAAAAATACACACAGTGAGGTGACAATCATTATTGATTAGTAGTAATAGTTTTTAACTACCTGATTCAACTGAGAGTTGGTGCTTTTGTCAAATTTTCACTCTGCATTTCATAAAATGCAGACGGTGTTAGTGTTTATAAGTATGAAACAGCATTGAGTCATTTTTCTTCTGATCTGCCAATTAACTGGTCAACTGTGATACCTCCCACACCTTTATAACAAAATGTTAAAAAGAAAACACACAAAAAAGGCATGGTACAATAGTATTTCCCCTCAGTGCCTAGTTCAGTTTGAACTAGAGCTGGAGTCTGCTGCAGTGTTTCCTACAAAGGGCAAGGTGACACGTTGCTCGTCCATTCTTTTGGCCTGCGAGCGCATAATGAGACTGAAGAAGTCCTCATCTGGTACTGTTGGCCCACGGACCGGTAGTGTAGGAGGGGCACAGCGCTGATCATCCAAACGGGACCCCTGGTGGAAGAGGGCACCATGTAAGTGAGTGTGAGATATTGTGATACATTATATATTAGGTAAAACAGACAGCCAACCTGGCATTTAACAAGCATGTCAAAGAAGTCATCATCAGGCTCTGTGTCGTCAGCGTTGGCCATCAGGTGGCTGAGCACAGCCTGACTACTGTTATGATGGAGTCTTAGGCCAGGCAGGCTTCCCCCTGCTCCTGATGACTCCTCCAACCGTTTGCCTTGGACACCACAGACATTAGCAGACTCTGAAACAGCTGCAGGTTTGGAGAAAAAGTAGACCAAAAAAAAAAAAATCAGTTCCTGTCGAAGTGTTCATGTCATTCAATTTTCTCAAAGAGTATAGGACTAACATCTCCTAATGGTTCTGGGAGGTGAATCTGGACTGCTGTTCAATGATAAACTGCTGCTTTTATTCTGTATTGAACAGCGCTGGTCATCCATACGGTTGCTCTGGAAACGGCTGAGTAGATCAAAGAAACCCTCATCCCTGAGCATGTCAGGACTGAGTTGCTGAAAAGAAGAAAACACAAACATAACAGCCATGCAAGGTGAGGCATGTATGCGTTTGTCAGCTGCTTCACAAACCGTTTGTGGTCCCTGTGTAAGTGTCTGGCTTGGTTCCACGGTGTTGCTAGTGTCCTGGAGAACTTTGGTGGAGCCACCAGCTTTGCATTTTTTTCCACGCAGACGACTGACAAAGAACAACTTTGAGGAGCTCTTGGCCAGGGAGGGTTTGGCCTGTTTCGCCAAAATATCACTGTTCCAGTTCTGACCCTTCTGCCCAGGAATGGATTAGTTACTACAATATACAAACAATATGCACGAATAAAAAAGGGCAAAAGGAAGTGGAGTGGTTCTTACAATGATCTTGTCAGGTGTGAGTTTCATCAGCTCCAGGTTCTCCATGCTGTGTCTTCTGCCCGTCCTTGGTCGAGCTCCTACAACATCAACACTTATACAGTGCATAGTTCAACCATCTCAAATAAACTGATTCGATTATACAGTTCATTTTACCATGTAGGTTGTAGTCTATATCCTTATTTTCAGAGAGCGTTGAGTTATTTGTGCTATAGCTCAGACCCAGGACTGTCTGGAGATCAGATACATTTATGCGAGCAGTCAGCTCCCCACTCCTATCTCCAGTCTGGTATGGGGGGGAGGCAAGCACAGACATTGAGAGGTTGATATTAAGAGCCATTTTGTCGCCTTACAGAGTTCTGCGAAATGTACAGGTTGGTCACCTCTCTGCAGATCTCCAAGTGTTTCTCAGCAAAGTGCATGGCCTGGTCATGGTTACCCAAAGCCGTGTGAGCATTACCAAGACTCCAACATGCACGACCCTCCCCAATCCTGCAGAGCAATGAAAAAAAATGTATGTGTGTATATGCAGGGCATGATGAAGATAAGATCCTAAAAAGGGTCTGCACCACCATGACAAGCTGACAGCTGTAGAGCAGGGAAGATGTTGGAACATGACAATATGTTTGGACACATCAAACACCAGACATTTAATATTTAAGAGAGCCCGTGGAAAATCTTAAACTCCTCAATTTTGAGAATTAGGACAGCTCTAGAACTCTAGAATATGCATTGAGATAGGTTCTCACAAACAAGGTTTTCTTTTTGTTTGACTTTTGAAGATTAGACAAACAAAGCAGGGAAAAGTGAAAAAAGGTGTAAACGTGATGTAGATACAGGCCCTTATTCATCACCTATCGTGTGCTTGGGTTTGGTGTGTGTCTGTACCTGTCATTGAGGTCCTGGGCTATGATGAGGTGTTTGAGGTGGTAGTCAATGGCTCTTTCAAAGTCCTGGAGAAGAGTGTAGGTGTTTCCTAGACTGTAGCAGGCCTGGGCCTCAACGGCTCGATCCTTCAACTGCCTCGCCAGCTGTAGCGTCCTCCTGAAAAAACACATGCTTCAGTGTTTTGACTACATACATTGTAGGAGTTAGGGATACAAGCTATGAACAAGTATCTTTTCTTTTGTAACACCAATTCACTTGTAATGCTCTGCTGCCACTTCGAATTCCCCCAGAAATATATAGGCATTTCCCAGGTTGCAGTAAGCACGTCGCTCTGCTGAACGGTCACCAAACTCCTTCGCTATAAGCAGACGCTGAAAAGACAGAGAATTTAATGCATTTGATTTTTGAAATGTATCCTTATTTGTTTAGCCTCTCAGTGAGTTGATACTCCTCATACCTGCTCATGAGAGGCCACTGCTTTTTGAAAGTTTCCCAGGAGGTAGTGTGTGTTGCCAAGGTTGCCAAAGGTTCGACCCTGGGCTGCACGATCTCTTAGCTCCTTTACTATTGTCAAATTTGCCCTAAAACACGAAAACACAAAAAACAAAACACAATGTATAATCAGACTCATACTTGACTTCAAAATGTTGTATCATTTACCCGCACACAGCTTAAATAACAATAACGTACTCATAGTATTCAGCTGCCTTTCTTAGTGCCATCATGACCTCCTCTGGAAAGTCTCCAGGCTCAGCTCCGCTCCAACAAATGCCTTTGCCTTTGGCATGGTACACATTCCCAAAGTTGTATAAAGCCCGTGCCTGACCCACCTAATAGAAATCAAGAAGAAAAAATATATTTTACATGAGATAATGATGCCACCATTAATTGATTTACTTAAAGTGGTTGCAGCATCACCTTGTCGCTGATGTCCCTGGCTATGTCCAAGTGTCTCTGACAGCACACCACAGCTTCTTCAAAACGCCCTAGCACCTTCAACGTGTTACCCAGGTTTCCACTGGCTTTCGCCTCTCCAAGCAGGTCTCCGATTGTCCTGTGCAACACATTTCATAAGAACACAAATCTGTGCTGATCTGTTAATAGAGTTGTGTGGATGCTCATTCAAGTCCAACCTGGTTAGTGTGAGGTCATGACGGTGGAACTCCAGGGCCTTGGTGTAGTCATGCAGGTGGAAGTAGGCATTGCCCAGCTGGCTGTAAATGGCACTGAGCACCTGTAGGTCCTCTGTTCCCACCTGGATGGCAGCCTCAAAGAAGGAGACACCTGCTCTGTAGTCACCAACCTTACAGAGCCGCTCACCCTCTAACGCCAGCTCCAGGCAAGACACCTCCATCCTGTTGCAGACCAAACAAGACTCTGACAAAGATCTGACGTGCTAAACCTCAAAATATGTCTTAGCTGAAAAATCAACTGGCAGTAGCTCAAAGACAACTTCATTCCCAACTGTTAAACAAAATCATTGTAAACAAAAAGCTTTCAGGGAATGGTGTTAAGATACTTCCTTCCAGTTACAAAGAATAATGGATCCAATTGAGCTTTTTTGTTGATGATAGAGCTCACATCCTTCTGACATGCCTCAGAAAGTAAGCTGTGCACTTTTAAGAGAAAAAGAAGAGAAAATGGTGCAACAGTTCACAAAGGCCATATTCATTACGTTAGAGACTTGTAATGATTTGCATGAATTGTACTTTGTATTGAAATCTTTTTTTTTATTTTTAGCCCTTTTGCTCTCCCTCAAAATATAATCCTTGGTGCAAAGGTGCTCAGTTATTTAAAAAAAAAAAAAAAAGAGTGCTACAAAATATATGATTTTTTCCCCCCACCTTTATGGCAGGCATGAAATCTTGTGCCAACTTCAGTAGTGATCATATCTATTCAATTTACAAGCATCTTTATTGCCATTTTGGCAATGTTAACCCTGTGTCAATGAGTGTGGGACAAAATTATGCAGGGATTTCAAGATTATTTTGGAAAAGAAGAAAAAACTAACTTTTCAATGTAAGGAGAGAGGATTTAAGTGATTGTGTTTGTGTGTGTCTGTGGTGGGGTGGGGTTCAAAAATGTACCAAGGGAATAGCCACACCTTATTGAGTTATAGTAGGAATAAGTTCTGCTCAAATGTTCCAAGGCCAGATGAATCCACCCAAATTCTTTAAAGCCAAACTTCGTCAACATATAAAGAAAAGAATCCCTGCTCCTAACATCCTCTATGATCTACTGCTTAAATGAGATGTAAAAAAAAATAAAAAAGACAAAGCACCAGTCGGTCCTCTCAATCAACAATGCCATGATATGTGAACAAAGTTTAACATGGTGCTAAAGAGTGCATAAAGCTAATTCAACCATCAACCTTGAGTTAGAAGAGTCTACTATTTACAACATGTACAATGCTGAATCTGTGGTATATACTCGCCTACCTGCTGGCTTTTCTGGTCTTATAATAACAACAACAACAACAACAGCACATGGGACATCTGAGAGGCATCTACGGTTTCCACTGGAGGAGCTTCCAGGCAGCAGCTTCTTTTTTTGAGAACCCGTACCATGGATAGTATCTCAAATCAAGTCAATTGCTTGCTTAATTCTAGCTGACTTAAAAAGGACCTTTAACCACTAGGCATCCAAATACCTCCAAGGAGGCTCATGTGATGTTGTCACCATATTAACCATTGAAGCAAGCTGGCAAGGAAACAGCTAAATCAGCATTTTCTCACGTAATCTGCTTCTTTCAAGATGTCTTCGCTGACCTGCTCCCTGAGATTACAATAGAGTGCAACGTTGACAGATTAGAGAGCTGGTGAAGTGTTAAGTAGCTTATTCGCCATGTCAAATTGACACTGTGACAGTCTAAGAAAATCGATCCATTCAGAGAAAACATCCAGCTAGCAGCACTTGTCTGACAAAAGTAACAGCAGCTATCCTTCCACAATGCAGAAACCTGCTCTATCCCAAATAAATTTGACACGGGTGTATCAAAACACAAGGCAGCGGTGTTGAATATCTTAAGGGCTTGTTAAATATTGAAGAGAGTTAGAGCTGCTCTTTCTTCTCCACAAGTTACACCTGTTACCAGTACTTGACTCTGCAAGGACAGACAGCTGGCCAATGCATTTTAGTCAACAAACTCACAGGACAAAAAGACTCCTAGATACACACCATGGCACAACCTCTTTCAAAAACCAATAACTTGCCTCGCATTTTCACATATTTTATGATACAAGATAATTAAAACATATACATCCCTTGTTGTTTGCTAATGGGTACATCAGTTGATGCTTTAAGCAATAATCTATTAAAAAACTAAATCAATCAAAAAGCTCTACAATCATATTTAAATCAAGAAAGGAGAGCTTCCTACCTGTAGCGTACATGAAAGGACTGCTCTTCAGCTCGTGTGATAACAACTGCACAACTGGCATCCATTGAAGTGCATAATATGAGGGAAAATCCCAATTTTGTTCCTGAAAAAATTGCCGCGTTTAAAAAAAACACACCAATAGAGCCAGGAGAGGTCGGGGTACTTCAGAGAGAGTGTGATTATTGGAGATCAGCCAAACAAAATGTCACCCAAAGCGGTGAAGTCTGCGACTGTCTCTCTGCTGAATGTTGATGAGGGAAGGTAACCCCAACAGAGCAGCAGACCACTGAGCGTCAGTCTGCAAGGCTGTGCTGCTTTTTGCCTCACTGCTCCTCAATCACTCCTCAGCTGCCCTCTGTGAAAAGAATACAAAATCTGTTTGTCAAGCCTTTTTCTGGTCACAGAATGCTATGGCAACACCAACAAAAAAACACCAGCGTGCACAAGTGTGTCAGGCAGGAAGTGAGGACAACAGAGCGAGTACGAAAGAACAGAGTGAGCACAGGTGACTGAAAGCCCGCCTGACAGTGACTCAGTGTGCCCTGGCTTAGAAAACTGTAAACCAAAGCTGCCAGTAGGGTAGGAAGACGGAAAATGAATTCATTGCATTAGATGCATCATGATTTGGAAGCTGCTGAATCTGAATCGATGTCAACAAATGTAAAAATCACACTATATAATCTAAATAAAGTATAGAATGAACAAAGTGAAATGCATGGACATGTCTTTTTGATTTGCGAATATGGACTGTCTATATAAACAGTGTGTATGTTTTCATTTTCAAAACTACCCTCCCATATTCCAAATTTAAAATACTTGTTGGAGGAGAGAAAATAGAGATTGGCCAAGAATTCAAGTATCTTGGGGTCATACTGGATTCCACACTCTCTTTCAAAAGTCACATAAAAAAAAAAAAGCGAACAACAATAAATTCAATTTGCATAATTTTAGACATATTAGAACCTCTGTAACGGACAGGGCAGCGTTGATTTTTCTCCACTCTATGATTCTCCCATACATCGTTTACTGTATAACCAGCTGGTCATTTAAAGGTGTAGCCACCCTCAAACATATAGAATCCCTCTATAAAAAGCTGCTGAAAATTCTTGAAAAAAACTCTTTCATATCGTATAAAATGTTAAGCTTTGATAATTTTATAAATCTGAGAACTGCTTGCATGATCTATAGTGTCTCATGGACTAGCCCCACCTACATTAAGCAACTTTATCAAACAAAGAACAAGCAAAGACTCCAGAACACAAAGCATCTCGAGAAAGCGAGTGCAACATACCTCTCAGAAAAAGGACCATTGGAGAAAATGTCCTGTCCTTTCAAGGAAGCAAACTTTGGAATAATCTACCTCCATTAGTCAGAGAAACTACCAGGTCTTTTAAAGCTCACCTGAAGATATGGCTCAAAACAAACCTGATCTGTGACCACATTTTACCTTGAAATTGTTATTTGTTATCATTATTCCTTCCTTTATGCTTCTCTCCCTTTGCCCCCTTTTTTTATTATTATTTTTCATTCATTACCCCCCCCCCCC
>CAESWR010001391.1:64714-75894 GCA_903171835.1 Mullus surmuletus | reverse complement strand
ATTTCTGATCATCGGCCCACGTTTAACCCTCCTGTATCATTTGTGATAATTTTGTCCAAATTGGCTGATTTCAGTTTTTAAATGTAAATAATGTTTGTAGTGATTTTTATTTTTGATTTTGTTGGAAGGTTCTATCTAGGCTTGTTCCTGTGCAAACTCTTTTCACCAATTATCACTCCAAAATTCAAACCTCACTGAAATCAAGAAACACTAAAAACCTGATATTATTAATGAGGTCTGACTTGTACACGTGAAGTGTAACGTGTTGGCGTAGATTATCTTTCCTGGGAACGGCTCCCCCGAGTCGCTGACTTATAAACACTTGTAAACAGTTTATGAATGTCTGCGCTCTCTCAGGAGAAGGAATGCTAACCTTTCCTCCGTCTGATCACGGAGCAGCTATGTTCCATTTGTCAGATCAGCAGATCGCCTCCTTTAGTCAGAAACCACAGGAAAAAAGCTCCCAAGTCTTTGTCCCCTCGTCCCGAGTCACGTCCCGAGTGAAGACCGGCAAGTCCCAAGTCTTTGGTTTCTAGTCCGGAGTCAAATCCTGATTAAAGTCTTTAATCAAGACAGGCAAGTCCCAAGTCTTTGTCCTCTAGTCCCAAGTCAAGTCCCAAGTCAAGACAGGCAAGTCCCAAGTCTTTGTCCTCTAGTCCCAAGTCAAGTCCCAAGTCTTTGTCCTCTAGTCCCAAGTCAAGTCCCAAGTCAAGACAGGCAAGTCCCAAGTCTTTTTGCTGAAGTCCAGAGTCCCAAAGCATCTTCCAGGTCAAGCCCCAAGTCCTAAACTTTTGAATTTCGAGTCCTTTCAAGACAAATTTGTTAAAACTGCAGTGGAACAAAAAAGAGCTGACATTACACTCGAGTCCAATCTAAAGTCATCAGATTCATGACTCGAGTTCAAGTCATGTGACTCGGGTCCAAGTCATCACAGTGTAACAACATGACATGATGTGAGAACCGTTGAAATGGTGGACGTGAAGTCAGAGGCTGCTCTCTCTGCTCTGCGCCCTCTCAGTTGGTGATAAGGTTCCAGCGGACATCAGGCTGAGCTCCATCCGCTCCACCACCCTGCGAGTGGACCAGTCCATCCTGACGGGGGAGTCCGTCTCAGTGCTCAAACACACCGACCCCGTCCCGGACCCCCGGGCCGTCAACCAGGACAAGAAGAACATGCTCTTCTCTGTGAGTCCCCGAGTGTTTGTCTTCACCTTTGTTCATTTCATTCACCTTGCTGCTGATATGATACATACATATTGGTTTGTGGGGGCAGGTTTTCCCTACTGTCAGTCTAAACAGACAAGTTACATTGGTTTTGAGTCATAAGTCACCAGAAAGCAGAGTCAATTAAAAGTATTTCTTATATCCACAACACCCAACCCTGCAGGGAGTTGAACTTGCAAATTAACATTCACGCCTGTATTGGAATAATAGATTGTAAAGAACAGTATTACAGTTAACACATATGAATTGTAGCTGCTGACTGCACAGACTTTCATTCAAAGCAGAAAAAACAAATATTCTCTACTGAGACGAAGCAGCCGCAGTTCAACTGTGTGATGTTTTGGACCTCAAAGGCTGCAGAGTCACTGGGACGTCTGTGCTCAAAGATCAGCGGCCTTTGATGTTTTATTTAGGAATGCCCCTCTGACAGGCTCCAGGTCTGCCGCTCGTCTTTTTAGTTGTTGGCTTTGGAGTGCTGCGCAACATGCATGTGACTTCACACACACTACGTAAATGGCAGGTCGCTATTAGGAGGGGAAGGAGGGCCTTGCAACAAGATGTTAGAGAATAGTCAAATAAAATTATGTAGTGGAGACTATGTTTCCGAGGTCACTGAGGTCGCCACGCTGGCGTTGAATCCGCTCACGTGAGCATCACTGACTTTCCTACAAGCTGATAGTTGATGCCATTGTCATGGAAAGCAAGCGGCTCTATGGATGAAAATTTGGACATACTATCAAATATCAAACTGTTTGTTTGGGTCACTGGAGCAGTTTTTTTCCATCCATTCATCCATTTTTTGTTGATGCTGCTAAGCCGATGATGGAATAACCCAACTCAGATTCACTTTGAGAACCCAGGATGCATAAATGCCACAGAAATATCATTTATTTCAATGTCTATGTTTCCAGTCAGTCCATATTGGGGTTAAGGTCCATATGGCAGTTAGTGAAACATTGTGAATAAGGCGTTTCCATGGTGAGCAAACAGCGTTCTTCCTGTCTCCATGGTGACTGTAACCAATGGTGATATGACGATCAAAGCAGCCACGCACGGAGAAGGTCTGCTACAAACCCTGCTTGGCGTCACTTTGCGCTTCCCTTTTTGTGGATCTGTCTATCCCGCTACTTTCTAGCATCTCCAAATGCCAGGATGTTTGTGTCTTTCATCACACTGATGAAGTGATTGGTTTTCTCCTCACTCCAAAAGTGTGGCGTGGTGTTGTTCTCGCCTTTGGCCAAAGACCAAGATTCCTTGCCAATAGAACACGCGCACAACACTAATTCATCTTCCTTTTGATGGGGAGATCCTGATAGGAGGAGACATCATCACATATTCACCTTAGAGAAGGAGGAACCAGGGGAAAATGAGGGGTTTTAAAAACAGGAATATGAGCATATTCCGCTTATTCAAATGGTTTATTGGTGTTTACATGGCCGCGCACAACCGGGTTATTGATAATATTCTGGTTAGAAAAGGCTGATGTACTGCATGGAAACATGGGCAGTGAGATGATGCCTATCCTGACCAATGTCTAGGGGACCAACATCGCAGCAGGGAGAGCCATCGGGGTCGTTGTGGCAACGGGCGTGCAGACAGAGATTGGGAAAATCAGAGACGAGATGGCCTCCACCGACCCCGAGCGGACCCCTCTGCAACAGAAGCTGGACCAGTTCGGAGAGCAGCTGTCTAAGGCAAGAACTTCATGCAGACGTTTGTGTTCTGTCGCTCTTGGTGAGTTTGTTTTTTATGAATCATCATGAGTGACGGTGTTTTGCGCGCAGGTGATCAGTGTGATCTGCGTGGCGGTGTGGGCCATCAACGTGGGGCATTTCAATGACCCCGTCCACGGGGGCAGCTGGCTGCGAGGAGCTGTTTATTATTTCAAGATTGCTGTGGCGCTCGCTGTTGCTGCCATTCCAGAAGGTCAGACTTTTATATTGTTATGATACCATGGAAGCACGGACTGATTACATTTGGTGGTCAAAGGTTAAGTGACCAGAAGTTCAGTAAACTTTTTATTATAATGCATTTCATTTGATTCCTTCAAAGTCCCCTCGATGTATATTCAACACTGCAACTTCACTGGTTGTTGGAGACATAAAAGTGACATTTCTGTCTGTAGACCTTTTATAACCTCTGTTCTCTAAGATTGGTGTCCTCCTCATTTCCTGTCCTCCCTCGCAGGCCTCCCGGCAGTCATCACCACGTGCCTGGCACTGGGAACAAGGAGGATGGCCCGCAAGAACGCCATCGTCCGCAGCCTGCCGTCGGTGGAGACGCTGGGTTGCACCTCCGTTATCTGCTCCGACAAAACAGGAACTCTCACCACCAACCAGATGTCTGTTTGCAGGGTGAGATGTGAGCGCTGAGATGGCTGGACAGACCAGTTGGTCCATTGGTTTCCACTGGTTCATGCAGTACATTATAGACAGATAGATAGATAGTTGTAGGTGGATGGATGGATGATGGATAGATATGGATGGATAGATATGGTTGATAGATGGATGGATAGCGGTGATGGGTAGATGATAGATGGATATAAAACATGCAGTAGAGTGGTTGAAAGAGATGAAAGATGTTGGCAGATGGATGGATGGATGGATAGGTAGGTAGATAGATAGGTAGGTGGGTCAGGAGATGGATTGATAGGTAGATGAACGACAGATCCGATAGATGGAACAGACTGATGTTTGCGATACTAAAATGTGTGTGTGGAGGACACTGAACCTCCAGCCGTGGCAGCAAGTTCTCTGCGCTTTATGGCTGCCTCCCATTTTTGCTTAGCAGTTCATGTGTTGAGGTGACAGCAGACGCTCTCCTGTCCTGGAGCTGCACAAAAATGTTCCTCAACGCAGATCGCAATGTTATGTATGTGATGTGTGTGCGAGTGTATTTGATTAACTTTCATCTCACGTCTACGATTCATGTGTCTTTACATTAACTCAACAGACCTCGTAACACACCTGCACTGTACAACTCAACTGACCTTTGCCCTTCTAACGTCCAAGAGTTAATCAGCTGTGTCTTCGCCTCTCTCTCTCTTTGTGTGTGTGTGTGTGTGTGTGTGTGTGTAGTTGTTTGTTGTAGACAGTGTGTCGGGGGAGCGCTGCAACCTGAATGAATTCTCAGTGACTGGATCTACTTACGCCCCCGAGGGGGAAGTGTGAGTGTCCTTAACATCCTCTCTTAACCGTTAACTCCCGCCGGCTAACAGGCCCCGCCGAGGTCTGCGCTGGGAGCCCCAATGATCTCAATCTCTCCCCTTCTCCTCCCTTAATTCGTCGGCAGCTACAAGGACGGCTCTGTGGTGCGGAGCAGCCAGTACGAAGGCCTGGTGGAGATGGCTTCCATCTGCGCACTGTGCAATGACTCATCACTGGACTATAATGAGGTAATAAATGCAAACATGGCAGGCGGGCAGGCGAGCTCACTGTGTTACACGACCATATATGGAGCGGGAACATGTACCGCTGGAATGCACATCTGAGCGTGTATTCCTACAAATATAGTCCAAAATAGTCAGCAACAGCAGAAGTGATCAGCATACTGGTCTGTCTGTCTGTCTGTCTGTTTGTCTATCTGTCTGTGCGTTCCAGGGAAAGGGTATGTTTGAGAAGGTTGGTGAAGCGACGGAGACTGCCCTCTGCTGTCTGGTGGAGAAGATGAACGTGTTTGATACAGATGTGCGAGGCCTAAGCCCGGCGGAGAGAGCTACCGCCTGCTGCTCGGTGAGTGTGTGAGGCTTCGGCAGAGCTGAAGAAAATGCTGACGCCGATCTGTTTGAAGGGATCCATTTCCTCTGGCCTCCAGAGGTCACTGTGCAGGGCTTCCTGGAGAGCCTAAAGCCCCGTTCCCAGCTGGCATTAACGTGTGCTATGGGTGATGGGGATGTCAATGAGATAGTGTGTGAGGACATGAAAGAACAGGTGTAAACACACTCAGGACACATTGAGGACGGATTGTGATCTGATGAGCCAAACCACCAATTAAACACAGTTGGATTTTGATAGAAACATTGGTGACTGCAATGTAAATTGCATCGTGGCATTTATTCACTCTGAGGCAAAAATAAGAGCTTTCAGTTGTAATATTGATATCATTAACAAATATGTGCAACAAAACAGAATTTGTATTTCTATTAATGATAATTTATTAAGAAATGAATGGTGTATGCTAAGTGTAACAGTAGAAGGCTCATAATTAGAAACAAGCAAGATCTCTTATTAAAATACAATAAATGACACTTGTGAAACGGATGTCATTAGAGAAAAAAAAACTCATGTTACCCTTTGTAGTTTAGGTAGCCAAAGGTGTCAGTCACATTTGAATGAGATAATATTTCTATAAATGTCATAGGATCTTTTTTAAAGTACATTTTATCTTTATGGACCCCTTGTAATTACACCACGGACCACTAGGGGTGCTGCTGCTCTAAACCCAGGATTAACTGTTTGACTGACCGTGTCCTTGGGCGAGTCGTCAGTCTTTGCTGTCACAGTGTAACTGTGGGTGTGAGTTTGTCTTTATCTTTGTTTGGTCATCAGGTTATAAAGCAGCTAATGAGGAAGGAGCTAACGCTGGAGTTTTCCCGGGACAGGAAGTCCATGTCTGTCTTCTGCTCCTCCAACAAGCTCACCAGATCGGCGTCTGGAGCCAAGATGTTCATCAAGGTCAGTGAGGAGCTCCGCGGGTCGCTGGGCTCTCGCGCCTCAGCTGTCCTCCATCATCGTCCTCCTCTTGTCTCCTCAGGGAGCTCCGGAGAGCGTCCTGGAGCGCTGCAACTACATCCGGGTCAGCGGTTCCTCGCGGGTGCTTCTGACCTCAGCCGTGCGGGAGCAGCTCCTTGCCACCGTGCGGGAGTGGGGGTCCGGCAGGGACACGCTGCGCTGCCTCGCCATGGCCACCAGGGACACGCCGCCGGACATCCACTGCCTCAACCTGGAGAACTCAGCAGCGTTTGCCAGCTATGAGGTGATGAGGAGACCTGCCCCTCTGAGCCTGAACGGGGCGTCATCTGTGCAGCATCACATTAACCCCCCCCCCTCCTCCCTCTCCACAGTCGGACCTGACCTTCGTGGGCTGTGTGGGCATGTTGGACCCCCCCAGGAAAGAAGTGCTGGGGGCCGTCAGAATGTGTCGCCAGGCCGGCATACGGGTCATCATGATCACAGGTACCTCCAACCTCCACAACGCCAACGCTACATCCAGGTGTTTGTGATGTGATGGCAGGATGGAGTATTTGCCTCAGTGGGTTGAGTACTCTGAGATGTGAAACGCAGCACAGCGTCTGGGTAAATGGCGCCTCTTAGCTAGCATAGCTTATATGATGAAACACAATCAAGATGGTCAACACAGCAAGCAGCAATATGATACAAAGCTACAGTTGCCTAGCAACACGGTTAATGTCTGGGCCAGCTCAGTATGCTCACAAACAACGTTTCCCAGCCTGCAAGGTAAAAAAAAAAAAACATTTTCTAGAGTCATAACAGTGCATGTGCAAGTGTGTTATGAGGCTGTTTGATGAAGGGCTGCTGCAAACCTATAGTGAATAAATAGTGAATAAAGGTTTATTATCAACATCAATGACTGATGGACTCCCTCCTCACACTGCAGGTGTGAACTGGCTCACTTTTTGAACTTTGACCCTGCCTCTGGTTTCCTGTTACCCTCTCTGCAGAACACAAGAAAATGGTAGAGAAAGTTAAGATGCCCAAAGCTAAGAAACAAAAAGGCTGCACTGGTCATGTGTTTTATACTCAGCAGCCACAACTTCAAAATAAGAGTCTCAATCTAGGAAAACCCCGCGTGTCCTTGCCTCTCCTCGCCAGGTGACAACAAGGGGACGGCGCTGTCCATCTGCCGGAGGGTGGGCATCATCACGGAGCAGGAGGAGGAGCAGGAGGGCTCCGGGGTGGGCGGCGGCCTGACCGGCCGCGAGTTTGACGAGCTGCCGCCTCACCTGCAGCGGCAGGCCTGCCAGACGGTGCGCTGCTTCGCCCGGGTGGAGCCGGCACACAAGAGCCGCATCGTGGAGTACCTGCAGAGCCTGAGTGACATCACCGCCATGGTGGGTGGGCTGCCCACAGCTCCACTCTGCACTCACTGCACATACTAAAAGAAGTATTTTTAGTATTTGGAAAACACAAAAATATAGTATTTAATTGTATTGTTTTTTTCATTTATTCATTTATACAGTACAGTTTTATTTATGAATTTGCTTTTTTCTTAATATGTTGAGTTGTTACATTTTAGTTGTGTATTTGCAGTTTTGTTTTGATATTTTTGTTGGCATTTGTCATACTGTTTTAATGTATTTGGTATTTTATATCAATATGGTTGGTTAGTATTTGTGATACTAATTTAATACATTTTAGTATTTTTTTTATTTGGATACATTTTTTAGTTGTGTATTTGGTATTTTATTTTGATGTATTGTTGTTGGGTAATTGGCATCTCTGACTGCCTCTCCCCTCCCCTCCTCCCGCCCGGGCTCAGACGGGTGACGGGGTGAACGACGCACCTGCCTTGAAGAAGGCGGAGATCGGGATCGCCATGGGCAGCGGCACGGCGGTGGCCAAGTCGGCCTCTGAGATGATCCTGGCCGACGACAACTTCTCCACCATCGTGGCGGCTGTGGAGGAGGGCCGGGCCATCTACAACAACATGAAGCAGTTCATCAGATACCTCATCTCCTCCAACATCGGGGAGGTGGTCTGGTGAGCAGAGGGTCTAACAGTGGAAGCTTCACAGATGGTTGGTGGGTGTGTGATAACGCCCTCTCTCTGTCCTCGGCAGTATTTTCCTGACCGCCGCCCTGGGAATGCCTGAAGCGCTGATCCCGGTCCAGCTGCTGTGGGTCAACCTCGTCACAGATGGTTTTCCAGCCACCGCTTTGGGTTTCAACCCCCCCGACCTGGACATCATGTCCCGCCCTCCCCGCTCCCCCAAAGAGCCTCTGATCTCCAGCTGGTTGTTCTGTCGGTACCTCATCATTGGATGTGAGTTCAGACCAGAGGTCATTTTGACTGACATCTGTCATATTTTTACCCGTCACTTGAATTATTAAAATGATTATAGTGACATTTCCCCCCCGACTTCCTTGCTCCCGCTCGCTCGCTCTGTAGTTCCAAGGACTGATTACTTGTTTGTCTTTAATCTTCCACTGCATCAGTTCCTCCTTCCTTTACCTCTTTTATCGACACCATCATCGTTTTTGGGTGTTTTGAAGAAACTTCAGACACTAAGCTCCCATGATATTCTGAAGTGAAGCCATCGAGGTCATGCATCAAGAGAGACAACAGCTGACTGATAAGCTCACTCGCCACCGAGTGGTCAGTGGGGTGATCTGTCAAAATGACAGATGGACTTCAGATTTTTCCGTCACCATTTGGGGAAAAAAAAAAAGATAGATGACGTAAAATATTCGGTTAACGCAACCCGTGGTAACGACATTCAGTTTGCCGACGTTTGTAACACAGTGTTGATGAATGTGTGCAGGTTATGTGGGCGCTGCCACGGTGGGAGCTGCTGCCTGGTGGTTCATGGCAGCTCACGACGGACCCAAACTCTCCTTCTATCAGCTGGTAAAAACATCATTCAGTCACTCGCCATTCTTTCCCACCTACTCCATCCCATATTTTGGGGTCTTACTGAAGGTCCCTGAGGATCTCCAGGTGAGTCACCGGCACTGTTTGTTCCTCCTCAGTCCCACTACCTGCAGTGCAGTGAAGGCCACGCAGAGTTTGGTGGTGTCCAATGCTCCGTCTTTGAGTCTCCTTATCCCATGACCATGGCTCTGTCCGTCCTGGTTACCATAGAGATGTGCAACGCTTTGAACAGGTACAAACCCGAGCTAGCTGAGCCACGCTAAACCCGAGTGGGCTGGAGTTGTTGTTGTGAAGTCATTTCCACAAGCTCAGTGTGAACTGGTCCTCCTGTGCTGTCCAGTCTGTCAGAGAACCAGTCCTTGCTGAAGATGCCTCCGTGGTCCAACCCCTGGCTGGTGGGCGCCATCTGTCTGTCCATGGCTCTGCACTTCCTCATCTTATATGTGGACCCTCTACCAGTGAGTGGGCTCAGATAGTCTGGATGGACATTCACACCAGAAACCTCCTGATACTTCACATTTGGACCAAAACATCTAGAACAGCTCCCGTGTCCAGAGATTGATCATCATTCCTCCTCACTGTTCCTCCTCAGGTGATCTTCCAGATCCGGCCTCTGTCCTGGCCCCAGTGGGTCGTGGTGCTGAAGATGTCACTTCCTGTCATCCTGATGGATGAAGCCTTGAAGTTCCTGGCCCGCAACTACATTGAGCCGGGAAGCCAGATCCAGGTGAGTGACCACCATGTGGGTCTTTGTCTGGGTGCCTCCGTTCATCGTCGCCATGGTGACAAATCCTTCTCTCACAGACGTTGGAGGAGGAGGAGGAGGAGGAGCTTCAGAGGAGCAGAGCCGGCTCTGGGTTTGTCAGTGCCATGAGGGTGAAGCTTCGGCAGTCGGTGAAGGGAGTGTCCTGGTCCTTCATTCTCATCTCTGCTCCGCTGGTGATCTGGATCTTCAGTCTGGACTCCGACATCACCAACATCTTCTTGTAGTATCGGCGCAAAGGGAGGACGGGCGGACCGGCGGGGGCAGAGGGAAGCAGGAGACAGACGGGTTGGTGTGTGAGAGCTGTCAGGATGTGAGAGTGGAAGGAACGAAGTACTCGAGTGTACGCGTGTATTTTAACTGTGTCTACTGTTGTGTGTCTCGGCTGCCGCTGATAGTCGGTCCGCCCGCGCTCTGGAGCAGCCTGAGGAGAAGGTCAGAGTCTGAAGTTCTGTCCTCGTTTCTGGCCCCTTCTCCAGTCAGCAGCTTTGGAATTATTTTGCACCAGCTGTTCACAATCTTTCATGTGTTCTTGTCCCTCCTGCCATCAGTTTTTTTTCGAGACAAGCCTTTTCTAGCTGATACTTCACTCATTTGTATCTTAAGCATTGAGGGGAAGCCAGTGGAAGAATCTGGAACCAGGACCCAGCTGCCCACGTCGCTGCACCATATGGACCGGAAACATGTATTTGTACTGCACATGTGTGAAAAACATCTACTTCAGATCGGCAGCCCATCTAAATACTACGCATGCGCACAAATATGTCTCGTGAAATATTCCATAAAACTAGACAGAGCGAGTAGACGAGCGTGTCCGTCCGTGTGTGGGTCCCGCCAACGGTCAGCCGACGCCCATTGATAAGCAGTTAGCTCAGCAGCTAGCAATAGAGAAGAAAGTGTGTGTGGATCATCTGATGCGAGTTTGTCCTCCAGATCGGTTTGTGAAAGTGTAGAGGATTAGCCTTAGCCACAAAGCTAACTCGCGTGTATTAACCTGCTGCTTCTCGCGGACCAATCACAGGCCGGCAAGCTTTCAGGCACGACGAATCAGTGACTGCCATTAAACACTGATGATTAGAGGAAGTGACCTCATCTTTGCACATGTGCAGTACAGATTGTGGCCGATTCTCAATACCCGTACTTGTCTCTCCTCCCGTCCTCGTGAACTTGTGATCCGTCATCAAGTCGGATTCCAATCCTCAAGTTCACGTCTGACCAAGCAGAGACCAAATCCCCGGATGTCAACTTGATCCGCCCCGAAGTCTGCTCTGGAGCTGACTCTCCAGACTCACAGCAAATTACCCAGAATGCTTTTCACCGCGACATGGTGACGTCATTGAGTATGCTGCTGTTCCAATAGCAGAACTACCGTCCTCCCGCCCTCGGCCGTCTCTGCTCCCAACAACAGCTTGAGAGTCTGAACCACCAAGGAGGCAAGTCGGTGCTTCCCGAGGTCGGGGACTGAGAATCGGCCTGTTTCCCCTGCAGATTGTGTAGATAGAGGTCAGATGGTTCCATCCACGCCAAGCTAGGGCGGCCATTTTTGGATAGAGGAAGGGGACTGGGACGCTACCTGTCCCTAC
>CAESWR010001391.1:43907-54838 GCA_903171835.1 Mullus surmuletus | reverse complement strand
TCTCTCTCTCTCTCTCTCTCTCTCTGTCTCTCTCTCTCTGTCTCTCTCTCTTGGTCCACCTAATGCGGGCGCATGTGGACATGTTGTTGGTGTGTGTGTGTTATCTTGGTGATAAATTCTTATGTAACTGTGTGTGTGTGTGTGTGTGTGTGTTTCCAGCTAGCTTAGCCACTTGCTTATGATGCCAGAATCTGACCGGCCGGACAGTTTGATCAATGTCACACTGATTCAAAGAGCAATAATGTTTTTTTTATTTTCTTGAATTGAATATAATAGTATATTACACAGAAGTATATGGGAATAGTGTGTAACTGTGTGTGTGGTTTGTAAAAAACAATTATTATGATCTCAGAATGATCTATAGGAGCGCCATCTTGGCTTCATGATGTTTCTATGGTAGTTGAGAAGGACAAACTTACGGCCACAATGCACCCCTGCTGCAGCTGTGGCAGTAATGCACCTGAACACTGGTTGCCACCACGTTGCCACCCATGGAAAAACAAGAGGACGTAAAAAGGAAACAGCCATAGTAAAAGTAGGAAGTAACAAGGAAACAGTCGTAGTAGAAGCAGGAAGTAATAAGGAAACAGTCGAGTAGGACGTAACAAGGAAACAGTAGAAGTAGGAAATAACAAGGAAACAGTCGTAGTGGAAGTGGGAAGGAACTAGGAAACAGTCGTGTAGAAGTGGGAGGTAACAAGGAAATAGTCATAGTAGAAGTAGGAAGTAACAAGAAAACAGTCATAGGAGTAGGACGTAACAAGGAAACAGTAGAACTAGGAAGTAATGAGGAAACAGCCGTAGTAGAAGTAGGAAGTTACAAGGAAACAGTAGTAGTAGACGTGGGAAGTAACAAAGAAACAGTTGTGGTAGAAGTAGGAAGTAACAAGGAAACATGTTATGTTATGTTTATGTGGCCTTTCGATGAAAACGTGGCTCATGATGGTAATGTTTTAGTCACCCAAACTGCACCAATTCTACTCCGGGTCAAATTCTTAAATATTTCTGTTAACATATCTGTCAATTTATTGGCCGTGGTCTAGCCAGCCTAGTTACAGGGAAATATGTAACCGAACGTTGTGTGTTTGGACAAACCTCAGGAGAAGAGTCTCACCTGGGCTTCATCCAACACACTTACATTGTTACCATCAGCTCACACACACTCAGGTCAAATACTTTGTCAGAATGTCTTTATGTGACCTGGACCCACATGTGGAGCCTGACGCGCCGAACTTTCCTGGACCAGCAACTCGCCCTGCCGCCGTGTTCGGAGAGGCCAGCTCGTGTGTGTGTTTGCGTGTGTGTGTGGGGGGGTGATGTCTATATAAAGAGGGGACATCTCGGTCAGGTGGGTGAGCGGGAAGGTAGATTGGTTTCACGCTTTTACCAAGAATCCAAGATGTATGTTGTAGAGGCCAGTCTGAGGACGGCGTGTGAGGTGGCAGAGCGCCAGCGGTGTTTACACACCCAGCTGATGCTGCTACGCTCACGCTAACATTCCTGTAAAGCCCAGATCATCCACCTGTCACCTGCAGCCACCTCTGCTGGGACACTTACCCACGGGACACTCACGAGACACTCACGGGACACTCAGGGAACACCCACAGGACACCCACAGGACACCCACAGGACACTCAGGGAACACCCACAGGACACCCACGGGACACTCAGGGAACACCCACAGGACACCGACAGGACACTTGCGGGACAGCTGAACCTCTGAGGAGGTGGAGCCCCATTTGCTTGCATATCGATTACTGATGATTAATTATGTGAAAGGAAACTGAAGTGAAGTTTTGTTGTCAAGTGTGTTCGGAGCCCTGAGCTCTCACCAACACACACTGCTGCAGGTGTGAACATAGTGGTGGAGAGGCAATGGGATTGTACTGGGATGGGGCATCATGGGCACTGCTCACATTCCAGTTTAGAGTCAGGGCTGCGTGTAGCGTGAAGGCGTGTAACGTGAACACAGACACGTGGTGTCAGCTGTGTGAGTGTGAGTCTATAGTTAGAATGAAGGTCTGTGGACACACACACACACACACACACACACACGCCCCCCAACACTCGCATGCGAAGGGTCTATGACAAAAGGCTGAGTGACTCTCACACAGGAGGTGTGCGTGTGTGTGTGTGTGTGTGTGTGTGTGTGCGTGTGTGCGTGCGTGCGTGCGTGCGTGCGTGCGTGCGTGCGTGCGTGCGTGCGTGCGTGCGTTGGCAATAAAAAGCACATACTTTCGGCCCAGAATACGTGCAGCAGGTGTTTCTGCTCTGCCATGACTTTGCGGGAACCAACGACATGAAGGACGAGTGTGTTGACGATGTAATCAGTAGGACAGTTGTTACACTCGTGCTCATCAGCTCCGCCTCCAAACCTCAGGAGAGTTTTTTGTTTTGTTTCCTACAACAAATGAGGTGAAATGACCCTGTTGATGTTTTTTTTTCATCCAGTTACCAAACATGTTTGGGAACGTCAGATCAACCATCCTCTCCCTGATGATTGGCTCCTACGCCTCCTCAGCAGTTACCTTCCCTGGTGTTAAGGTGTTCACACACACACCCACCCACCCCCACCCCCCACCCCCACCTCCACACACACACACACACACACACACAAGCAGGAACATTTATGCTCATAATACATATGATGATAAATAATCAAACCCAAATGAGGCCTGGGATTAATATGATAAAATAAAACAGTGAGATAATAGTGTTGTAGTCAAGACCGCACAAACCAAGAACAAGACTTGGTCTGGATCGAGACCAGACCAAGACCGTCTACATGTGGATCTTTGTCTATTGTTTAGTTTCTCCAAAATCAGATGTGGATTTGTCAGGTGGCCTCTAAATTCCAGACCCACTAACAAGGCCTTCCAGTCCCAGACCCAGACCAGACCCACTAACAAGGCCTTCCAATCCCAGTCCCAGACCCAGACTGGACCCACTAACAAGGCCCTTCCAGTCCCAGACCCAGACCACACCCACGAACAAGGCCTTCCAGTCCCAGACCCACACCAGACCCACGAACAAGGCCTTTCAGTCGCAGACCCAGACCAGACCCACTAACAAGGCCTTCCAGTCCCAGACCCACACCAGACCCACTAACGAGGCCTTCCAGGTCCAGACCCACACCAGACCCACTAACAAGGCCTTCCAGACCCAGACCCAGACCAGAATTACAAACAAGGCCTTCCAGTTCCAATCCCAGACCAGACCAACTAACGTGGCCTTCCAGTTCCAGACCCAGACCAAGACCTTCAAAAAGTGGTCTTGAAAACCGTCTGAAGACCGAGACTAATGGCCAAAATCAAAGTGCGAGTAGATTTCTAAGACTTATTGTGATCACTAACATGATCCAGTTTTTCAGTAAATTGCTCATTTTCAGTATCAGTATCATTCTCTAAAATGTATCAAGTCAGTGTGGAATTTGATTAGATATTTACTACAAAAAGGATCAAAGAAAACGCCTGCTCATATTCTCCACCTCCATTCCTACTTCACACTCTTCACACCCTCCTCCCTCTGCTTGACCCCCCCCAGTTGATTTACGACCTTGGTGTGTCGTTCCGGGTCATCATGTGGGTCTGGTCTGGGATGGCCTGCATGGTCTTCCTCAACGGCTTCCTGAACTGGCCTGCGGAATCCTTCCCTGCACCCGATGACATCAGATACACGTCAGTTCCCCTCGATGTTCTCCCACATTTCCCTCACAAACACAAACTCACCCTGATAAAACACGGACAGGAGTCGCAATGTGTGAACCACCACATGCTTTCATCTCAGTGTTTAGAAGCTTTTAAACAGGAGACGAGGTGAGCCAGGCTAGCTACACAACGTAGGTTAGCTATGGCGCTAACTCAGACTACCCACAGAGCTAAGCCAGGCTAGCTACAGAACTGTGGCCAGCTATGGTGCTTGTATCTGCCCTGGTTTCAAAAAGGATCCACGCTACGCACTGATGTCCACAATCACGTTTATTTCTTCTATGAAGCGTCGTGGAACACCGTGAAAAGTAGACAATAAAACGTTTAAAAATCAACAAAACATTTACATCACGTCTGTCTTCACAGTATGCATAAGGGTTTTTCTTTTACCGTGTTTGCCACGTAAAACAGTGGTAGATAAGCTCCTGAGCATCAAGTCCTCTGCCTTGCTCATGCGGCGTCTCTCATCTCTCTCTGCCGGTTCCCGCTCACCGCTTCCGGGTCATGTGACTCACGTAACTTTTAATTCATTCATTATTTTACTGAATAATTTTAAAGAAATTATGGCAGCGACTGTATGAAATATAATGCAAGGTATTGCGATAAATGTGACAAAATAAAAATAGCAACAAGATTAATATTGCCTTCCGGTGTAACCATGGACACACTAAAACCATCACTCTCGCGTCAGCTACAGTGCTAACTCAGACTAGCCATGGAGCAAAGTCAGGCTAGCCACAGAGCTAACTCAAACTAGCCTTACAGTCAACTCAGGCTAGCCACGGAGCAAAGTCAGGCTAGCCACGGAGCTAACCCAGGCTAGTTCCGTTCACACTGGGGGTTTTACCTTTTTGAAATGGCTCCGGTTGACCTTAGACCGCCAATTATGGATCCAGATTTGGGCCAAATGTCTGCTGGACCCAAATCTGAATGCCATAATTTGGCAATCACATTTTGGTCTGAACGTGCATACCTTTATGCGTTTCTCCCCCCTTTTTTATTTGCATGATGTTGAGTCTCAAGGTGAAGGTCCCATGAGAGAATTTGCGGAGTTTTTTTCAGCTTCTTCCGGTCCTCCCGACAGTAAAAAGGTGAAGCTGAGCGGTGTGGTGACCGAGGACAAGGTGACTGGCGACCGCTACGTGGCTCACGCCACCGTCATGGAGGACACGATGAGCGGCAAGCAGCCTGAGCCGGAGGCAGCGGGCGAGCAAACCGCCGAGGGCCAAGGTGAGGCGACGCAAGTGTGTCCGCCAAAAAACACACGATTAAACAAACACACATGAGAAAATGAATGGATGTGATCGCGGTGTCGCCCCCTGCAGGCTCGGTGCCACTCTGCCACTCCGTGTGCACTCCCATTCTCCTGTGGAGTCTCGTCACCATGGCGATGACCCAGCTCCGGCTCATCTTCTTCATGGGGGCCATGAACAAGATGCTGGAGTTCCTGGTCGCCCACGGCAACCCCATCAGTGAGTCGACTCGGATGAGCCACCATGTATTTCAAGTGTTTGTTTTGGTGACACTGAAGCCGTGTGATGATCGTCAACCTTCTACTGCTGCTTCTTCTTTCAGTGTCAGAGGAGATGCAGAAGGAAGTGAATGACCAAGGTTTGGAACGCATCTCCACCTGCAGTCATGTGGAACTTTGAATAGATGTTTGGTCTGTTCGAGACATCGTACAGATCATCATGGTTTGGAGGTGACGGGGGTTGAAGCAGCATTTCCATGAACCTCACACTCTCTGTCTCTGTCGTAGTGGGTTTCTACTCGTCCATCTTCGGCTCGCTGCAGCTGCTGTGTCTCCTCACCTGCCCGCTCATCGGCTACATCATGGACTGGAGGATGAAGGAGTGTGAGGTGGAGAACACAGCGACACAAGCGGAAAAAAGGTCTGACGAGAAGGTTGAGCCCTGTGGTCAGATAGGCGCATGCTTTTATTTTGAAAGCCTTGTCTCTTTGTAGCTCGTCAGAGAAACCAAAGAGAGACAGGAAGATCCAGAAGCTGACCAACGCCATGAGAGCTTTCATCTTCACCAACCTCCTGCTGGTGGCGTTCGGCGTCACCTCATTGGTCGACAACCTCCCCTTGCAGGTGAGCACGGCGCACAGCGGCTCGCCCGCCTGCACACACTCGCCACTGCATTTAAATGTGTGTTTTTGTCTCTGTGTGCACCAGGTGGTGACGTTTGTCCTTCACACGGTGGTCAGAGGGTTCATCCACTCGTGCTGTGGGGGGCTTTACGCCGCTGTGTGAGTACGCATGTCGCAAAGGATAGCGAGCTCATGGTGGGCGTGGCCAGGATAGTGAGCACAGGGTGGGTGTGGCCACAATAGCCGCCCCAGCAGCAGTGGACCCTCACTGCTCTCTAATCTTGTCAGAGGGTTAAAAGTAGGGTGATACCGATACTGGTCTAATATACTCGTACTTGTACTCGTTAAAGTTCGCTGATACCAAGAACCGATACCAAGTTCAAAGACCACACAATTGCAACATTTCCTCCGGAGCTAAAGGTCCAGCGATGGTCCGGCACCGGCACCGGCACCGGCACTGACCCCGGCTCGTCTCTGCTCCGTGTCGGCAGAAAGTGGCGTTTTAAGCGGCTGCCGTCCGGCCGGCTGGCGGTGTTTGTGAGTGTGCGGACGCTCCGTCGGACATGCAGGCGCCGCCGCGTCACCACGGAGGATGATGTGATGGACATCCATGCATTTGGAGAACATGTCAGAGGGTCTGCATGGAGAAACGCTGCCAACTTATTAGTGTTTAGCAGACACGCGTTGATAGCCGCGATCTTTGTTTTCTTCCGCGATCGATGCTTCAGCGTGATGACGTACGACAGAGAAAAACTCAGGCACGCAGCCCTCACAGCGTCTCAGACCCGCCACTGCTGGAAGCTTGAAAGCGCCCTAATGCCGAGCAAAGGCAGGTCGATCCTGGTGAGAAAAATCTGCATCAACATGCGAATTTCGGTGTGAAAGGGGTAAAAGTTATCTGTAGTTTAACTTAGTGCTCGCAAGTAAAATAAATAAATAAATAAATAAATATGAAGGAGTGGCGGCTAGGATTTAGGAGTGGCGGCCCGCCTGGAGTTTATTGATATTTTGTTTGATTAAAATGTGGAAACTGTGGAAATAATTCCCAGAAAATTTCACAGAAAATGTTTATTTTTCATTTATCATCACTCATTGTAAGAAGCAGAGAATAAAATAAAACCTGTTTTCCAATTAATTGCATTTTGCCTAATAGTTTTTTAGGGGTTGTTTTGGTGGTAGTAGTATCGGTATCGGTACTCGGTATCGGCAAATACTCAGATCCAAGTATCGGATTGGGTTGAAAAAAAGTGGTATCGTTGCATCCCTAGTTAAAAGTCCAAATGGCCACTTTGTTTTTTATAAGTCAAAATAAAATTGAGGCAGCTGAACGTAAAGGAGGACAGTGATCCATAATCAATGATCAATGATCACTGTGATTCCTCCTCCCCGCCGCAGGTATCCAGCCAACCACTTTGGGACTCTGACCGGCCTGCAGTCGATGGTCAGCGCTGCCTTTGCTCTGCTGCAGCAGCCTCTGTTCATGGTGATGGTGGGATACCTCAAAGGAGACCCCTACTGGGTACAAACACACACACACACACAAACACACACACACACACACTGAAAATACATGTAGTTTGTAGTTTTTCTAACCTAATCTGTCACCTTTCTCTTCACCTCAGATCAATTTGAGCCTCCTCGTCTTTTCTCTGGCCGGCTTCCTGTTGCCGGGTTACCTGTTCTATCACCGTAGGAACCTGATCAGGGCAAAGGCACAGCGTGACCGGACGGCTTCCAACCAGTCCGCCAAAGAAAGTGCAGCTTTAACTCAGTTTGAGAACGGGTTTGTTGATAGTTCAGCCAAAGGAGTCGCACAAAACGGCCGCATCTGAAACAAAACGGTTTGAACTCTCATTTCAGGTCTTTATGTCTCAGTCATACTTATTGTTAAATGCTATTATTATTCTAAAGCTTTAAAAACATAAAAGTGTAATTGTGCACTTTAAAGGAAGCAGCAATGGTTTTCGTGCAGTGAAACAGGAAGTTTAAACTTTAAACAGTACACAGAAATTAAAAAATAAGAATAAAAAGAATCAAAACAAAGCATTTATTTAGTTTGTAGCCTGTTCAGTCCATAAATGACAATATAAAGAGTTAAAGCTTCATGGACCAGTGAACTGCATGCTGGGAGATTTTTTGGAACCCAGCAGTCGATGAAAACCTGCAGGAACAGTTGTGATGGTCAGTTCCTGACAAGGTCACGGTAAAGATCAGAGGTATGAAACTAGATCAGGAGGCTTTTTTAACTTTTTTTTTTTTTAAATACTCCAAGATGTCCTTAATTATTATTTGATTGGAGCAGTGAAATACATTCTGTAATGTTTCACCGATGTCTGACGCCACCCGTCACTTCTCACCAATTCAGTTTGATTCTGCTTCATCTCAACACACAATCACAACACAATCACAACACAACACAACACAGGGAAAACTCCCTTTAATAAGAGAAATCTCAGAGCAGAATTCCGGCTCTGGGTGGGCGGAGCCACCGGCCTCCACTCTTTGGGTTGGGAGTGAGAGTCAAACGTCAAACAGCAACATTTTTGTTGCTACACGTCCAGAATTGATCTACACCATGAAGGTGGCTTTGGGTTCCTGGTCCTTGTTTTCACAACACTTTGACCTTGACCTCGACCTCCTCCTTCTGTGCAGGCACAGACGCGCTTGGTGCTTAACACTAGCAACGCTGAATAAAATCAAGGCAGTCGGAAATAAAGACAAACCCACCATGAGTTTGTACCATGTGACCTGGTGTTCTGTGTGAAGAACATCTCAGCAGATGCGTTGCAGCTGAAGGTGCACTTGGTGAGAGGAAAGCGGCGGAAACAACCACAGAAGAAGAAGCCGAAGGCCCAACAAGGCTTCTACTAAAAACGTGTGAATAGAGACCTTGTACAGTGTTAATAGAAAAACGTATGAATAGATCACTGGGATTTATTCTGTAATTACATAATCATATGTAAAGTAGCATACGTGTACGAGTGTGTGTGTGTGTGTGTGTGAGTTTGTGTGTGTGCGCGCAGTGGAAATAAAGTGCATGATTAGGGGTGACGCTGCCGTCAGTCTGCTGAGGTTCAAACGTACAAATCCGACATGTTCTTTGAACGTAGTTGCTCATCTTGGCGATACTGTTGTACAAAAACGCTTGAATTAATCGCTGGGAAATGTGACGACGCGTCGGACGCACTGTGGTCGTGAAAAGGGAGCAAGTTTGAATTTTTAAAAAAGCCATTGGAAATAGTTTGTTGTAAATAAGCTTTCTCAGAGGACGTGTTTTATTGTATTCCTTTAGTTTGTTGCTATTGTGCTTTGATTTGTTGTGAGGAAACGTAAAAAATCATTAAAAAACCATGAAAGAGTTGAATTGTGGTAGTTGTTGTTACGCGTCTTTCTGAAGCAGATGTGAAGCTCGACTCTTTGAGACTTTGGAGACTCTTTGAGACTGAACAGCAGGGGTCCCAGAGGTGAGGTCCCACCTCCACCTTCCCGCCTGAAACACTATCTCAAGTAGTTATAAGGTGGACACCTGGAATTACTGTCACAAAAAAGAAAAAAGGGCTGCAGAAAAGTAGTCAAGACTGAAAAAGAGGGTGCTTGAAAAGTTGCTGCAACTAAAAAAAAGGGGGGAGACTCTAGAAAGGGTGTTGCGACAAAAAAAAGGCTAGAGAAAGTGTGTGTGTGTGTGTGTGTGGGGGGGGGGTTGGACAAAAAGAGGGCTCTAGAGAAGTTGTCCTGACTTACATTAAGGGCTCTTGAAAGTTTTAGTGTTTCTGGTGGGGTTGGGGAAAAAAAACCTAAAACATTATGAACGACAACTCAGCCATGAGATTCATTTACAAATGTTGCAATTTACTTTCACCATAAAGAACACAAATTGATATTTAGTCTCAATTCACATAAATTCTTATTACAAAAAGAATTTGAGAGTTGCACATGAAGCCGGATGAGGGAGCTCACACGCTCTCACACAGCTGGAGCTGCTTCCTGGAGAGGCGAGCGGTCACGCCTCCGTAACAACAGCTGGTAAGACGAGTCACACACACACACACCACCAAGTGACGCTTCTGAAGAAGGCGGAAGCTCCAAGTAAAGAAAAATCTACCGCAAGGTAAGAAAAATAACCTCGTCTGAACAAAAAGAGAGAATCAGACCAAAATACAAACCATTTTGAAGGAGGGTTTATCACGACAAATGTGTGATGACTGACTGTGACCCTGGACCTTTAGATCACTGATGATAAAATATGAGATTGGCTGGTTTATTGCTTAACGGAGACCCCTACTGGTTAAAGGGAGTAGTGATGCATTACACTGTACAGGATAAACAATGAGTGGTCTCTTTAACGTCACAGTCTGTGACGTCCCAAAGTTTAAAGCAGCAGTTTTACATGGAGAGCATCATGTGTACATTGCATCATTTATGGAAAAACTGAAAACGCCTCAAGGATTGTAGATATTTTAGTTCATTATAACTTGATAAGATACTAACAATTTTGGATAAAGTTGAAACCATTAACCACATACTTTACCAGACTAAGAGCTTCAGTATAAACTAGAGGAGATGAATGATTAACTTATTAGTTACAATAGATGATGAAAAAACATCCTCAACAAAAGCCTATTTTTCTAAACAAGTGTGTAACAGTGATGTTATTAACCATTTAGTCATTTGAATTGATATTTAACAAACCCACCAAAGCATATTTTCTTCTCTAAAAGCTAGTATACAGTATGGAACGCTGGTATGCTCATTTCTGTTGTTGTTGTTGTTGTTGTATTTTGTTTTTTGATGACCTCACACCCTCTCACTGAGAGTCTCCTGGCATTATTTTGTTGTAGTGTAATTTGCAGACGGTCCCTGAGTTCTCCTGAAGCCACAGGAGGCTGAAATACCGTATCATGGAACTCTAGAACTGATTTAATAGACTTGATTTCATTGGATTAATAAATGAAAGTGCTGATACAGTTTCCTATCGAATGTTTCATCCAGCTTTCATAAATTGTTTAAATGCAATGCAAATATTTACCTTTTTATTTTAAGGGCTTGTGGCAGCTGATACACACCTACAACACAAAACAACAAGCTTTGATGCAACACCATACATAATTTCCTGGTGTGTGTGTGTGTGTG
>CAESWR010001391.1:29736-42018 GCA_903171835.1 Mullus surmuletus | reverse complement strand
CCTCTCCTCCGGCTCCTCTTCTCTCCTCCGGCTCCGGCTCCTCTCCTCTCTTCTCCTCCTCTCCTCTCCTCTCCTCCGGCTCCTCTCCTCTCCTCCGGCTCCTCCGGCTCCTCCCGGGGCGAGTCTTCGAGCGTGTCTTCATGTCACCGCCACCGGTGGCGAAGGCCGCGTCTCCGGGGGAGCAGCACCGCGCCGCCCCGGAGGCACCGGGAGCCTGCAGGGTCTGTGGTTCTGCGGGTCTGCGGGTCTGTGGGTGTGCGGGTCTGTGGGTGTGTTGGTGTGCGGGTCTGTGGGTGTGTTGGTGTGCGGGTCTGTGGTTCTGTGGGGTCGGTGGTTCTGCGGGTCTGTGAGGAGAAGCCGGGGCTTTAAATGATGCTGCTCATCCCAGCTTCGCCCTCGCTAGCTTGGCGTCCACACCCCTGCGTGGATTCCCGTGCCGCGGTCACGGCTCACTCGTGTTCACGGTAGGCGATGGAACACAGAACCCACCACACGTTTAGAAACACTGGCGGTACCGGGTTCGGGAAAACCGGTTTGTTCACGTCAAAGTGCACTTGATCCACAGTCATGTGTGTGCGCGGCGTGGATTGAGGGTGCGGGACACATCTGAACCCACCCGAACGGTGCCCACCCAGCGAGGCTGTCAAAGCAAGTGTGCCGGGCGCTTTGACACGAAGTGTGTGTGTGTGTGTGTGTGTGTGTGTGTGTGTATATGTGTGTGCGCGCGTGCGTGCGCCTACATCTGAGACCGAATTCACTTGAAGCCAATCATCTTGGCTGTGGTTGCTGCTGGTCTCCATCTCCTCAGCGAGGCTGCCTTTGCAGCGGGCCATACACACCCAGTGTGTGTGTGTGTGTGTGTGTGTGTGTGTGTGTGTGTGTGTGTGTGTGTGTGTGTGTGTGTGCATGGATGCTGGCCGCTGAAGATGGAGAGATGTCTCCATGCATTCAGATGTTGCACAATATTGGAGACTGGAAACCAGCAATAATCAGTGGACTCCTGTATGTGGGATTCACACACGTGTAGTATGTGATTCTTGTAATTTGCATGATCCATAAATTAGTCAATGTATGACAATACCAACTGTCACAAATTACTTTGTGTCACATTTGTGACACAAAGTAATTTGTGACAGTTGTCAGATTTAATGTTCATTAATCTGCCAGCCGTTCCACATCACGGTACAACATCAGAGGAAGCTAAAGATTGTGGATATTGCCCTAATAAGATATTACTTGCACAGTAATCGTATATAAACTGAACAGACTCAAGTGCAGCAGAAGGAAATGATCCCTTCAGCACAGATCTTGTCACTGCTCAGTGACATTCATAGACTTTCTCTTTGCTCCCCTGAGGGCTAAAATGAAGAGAATTTCTGTATCAGAGTCAGTGTGTGTGCGACAGTGGGAGGTGATGGGACGTGGTTTTCCTCAGTTGCGTCTAAGGGGGATGAAAAAAAAGGTCTTCGAAAAATCAGGGTAGTTTTTCAACTGGACTCTGGCTCTTCATCCAGAAGAAAAGCTCTGAGGATCTTTGGATGAAGAGCACAACGTCTTGGAGATAAACCAAGTCCAGCTGAATCACCTGCCAGGACACAATGACCTGGAAGAATCTT
Organism: Mullus surmuletus; assembly: GCA_903171835.1. NCBI lineage: Eukaryota > Metazoa > Chordata > Actinopteri > Syngnathiformes > Mullidae > Mullus > Mullus surmuletus. Next base: position 40,402 of record CAESWR010001391.1, on the reverse strand, counting down.
CTCTGACGTCCATCAATGTGAAAAATGACATTATTTAATATTTAAATGACTTTGTAAATCAAGTACGATGTCACTGTGAGTACTTTGATTACATGTGCTAATCTCTGATCATATACTCTTACTTCCATGCTGTATATTTGACCTTACAGCAGAACATCTGGAAGTTTACCCAGAGTTCAATGCTTTTACACTGTAGTTCAACAATGGGAAGTGTTTTTGCTTTGATAAAACAAATAAGCATTGTGTCTATAGATATAATTAAGAGTTATGAGTTAGATAGCTATGACATCTCACATTTCTGAAGGATAGCGATTAGTTATCACTAAAATTGCCCCAAATATCAAGATAGAATTTTTTTGTCCTTATGATCATCATTATTGACTCCGGTTTGAAGCCTAGTGGAGCCAGAAGGACTTTGGAGAGAGAATTCAAACCCGTTGGATTTCCTGGAATCTCACACACATGCGGATGTGGAGGCTCATCTGTGCTTCTTTAGCAAACCTGCACATGACCCTCCAGAAGTGGGTGGGGCCATTTCCAAGAGTATTGATTGGTGGGTCGGTGTCCTTCATTCCTGAACGAGAATGACAATAAGCATGAAATAACAGTTCATCAAGCCATCCTAAAAATGTTATTATTGTCCTTTGTCAGGGCAAAATACAGGAGATAAATACATTACAACACGTGATTCTCCTTCTTCTATTCCCCTCTAAACTTTGCTGAGTTGCCATTTCAATATTTGGGTCAGTTTGCCTTTTTGTCCCTGAATAAATGATGCCTCTGATCTGGTGACGTTGTGGGCACAAGTTTTAGGTTAGCGTCTGATGTGAACATCAGCGAGGCCCCACACCGGGTGTTCATGTCTGTTACCAAACCACAAAAGCATTTTGATAGAAAAATACTTTGTTCAGTTGAATTTTCTTGACTGAAGTGTTTTACAGCTGAAAAATATCCAATCATCTTGTCTGGTATTTCTGACGTCATTCCATTTTTAGTGTTTTTTTTTTTTGCATTGTACTGTAACAAAACTCCTGTGTGTTGTCTCATCTCTCCCACGCTATGTATGTGTGTGTGTGTGTGCGTGTGCGTGCTGGTGTGAGTGCATGACTGTCTGTTTTAGTGCCACATTTAAGCGACTTTTCACCCGACTTTCGTCCGAAAGTCAAGATGCTCTGCCCTGAATTGCTTTTTGTTAAGAAAATGTTTTTGCTCTGCTAAAAAACGTTTCCCAAAACACAACCAATGACCACGTTTCCATGCAGTCGCTACGCCTTTTCTAAACACAATATTAGCAATAACCCAGTTGCGCACGGCAACCCTAACCCTAACCAATGACCCATTTGAATAGTTAGTCCGGTTTTTAAAACCCCTCATCTTCCCCCTGGTTCCTCCTTCTCTAAGGTGAATATGTGATGATGTCTCCTCCTATCAGGATCTCCCCATCAAAAGGAAGATGAATTAGTGTTGTGCACATATTCTATTGGCAAGGAATCTTGGTCTTTGGAGTCCAGGAACTACTTGTAAACATGACCAAAGGCACGAGCAACAGCACGCGATGAGGAATCAAGTACTGGTGGTGGGTCCCATATCTTCCTCTCTTAGCCACGCCTCCGTCATGTAAGCTTTAGCTTTAGCAGCTGGTAGCGCTCTCCAGATGAAACCTCAGTGTTCTGCCTCTTCATCAGAACTTGGTTTGCTAATGAAATGTGTTTTCTAGGTTGGAACAGGCCAAGGTACGCTCTCTGCTCGCAGCAGTTTGTGATATGTGTGTGTCAAGACAATATTTTTATTGTTGTTGTTCCATATCGGCTCGTCTCGCGTCCGGGGACAAATCATCTAATATTACACAACCCGTTAACGAGTCTGTGCTCTAACGAAGCCTCTCCTCTTACCACTGCAGGTGCTGCATCCTGACCAACCCTCAAACCTTCTGATCGAGAACACAAACACACACAACTTCATCCACGAGGACACTGATTGATGCTGCACTTGGGAAACCAGCTGTGGGAATCCCTCATCCGAGCATAAACATTTTCTTTACGACCTAGCTCGGGAGAGGCTGCGCCCTCCCCGGGGTTCTGGTGGGAGGGTGTTATCCCAGCCTCAGTGCTCTCTGCATGGGAAGGAAGTGCAGGGAGGGCCCCCCAGAAGCAAAGTGCCCTGTAGCGGGGAAGCCAGCAGTTATGTAACTAGCAGGCGCCGCCCATCACTAATATAGCCAGGTAGGAAGAGCGGTGCGGGAACCAAGGCCAATTATGTTCTGCTTTGATGAAGCTGGTTCCTGCTGCCCCCACTTCATCCATTACGTCCATCGATGGTCCATAGCAGCACTGCCGGAGTCGCCGCTAACCTTCAGTGTGTAAAAGAACCTCTCAAGTTGTCTCTTTCCGGGATCCTGATGGATGTTCCGCTGGGTAATCCTCCAGATGTTTTGGAAAGTACCGCCGCGTTTCCTCTTTGTCTTTCAACCCTGGCGCAGTTGGCGAGCGAGGTGGTTTGACTCGGCCACCAGCGGGGGTTAGGGATGCCCCGGCACAGGAAAACCAGGCTACTCCACTGGGCGGCTTATAGACTGCAGTGCCTAATACAGATCCTGGACTGAAAATAAATAGTCTCCTTCTCTAATCAAGAGCAAGGGGTTATCTTTTTTTTTTTTTTTTTCTTTCTCCTATTTTTCTTTTTTTTTTCTCATGCTATTACACATGACTGGTTAGCTCATACCTACGTTAAACTGAAGGGGAATTTGTCTCTGCGAGAATCACAGGACAGGGAGAGCCAAGGCAGATTTTAATCTCCCTTATTTTCTTGTTTTGTTTAATCTTTCATGCTTATTTCTTACTTGGATGTGTGTTTCCCACCATAACAGGTCTACCTCTGCCTACCTCACGTACCTCCCCGAAAAGAGCCAATCCCACTCACCTGACCAATAGTTTTTCTAACTGTAGATTTTTAAAGAATCTTACCATACCATTCAAAAATAATTTTCTTTAATTTTTTATATATATATATCTCCTTTTTTTCTGACTCATGAGTTTTCTATCAGGTTGCATTTTTTTTGCATTTTGGGTAAAAATTGTTGTCATCGTCTCTGACTTAAACCACTAGCTGTCTGAACATTTTTCCTTTTTTTGACAATGTCACTTACAGCCTGTTTTTTCCATTCAGCCGTCAGTCATATTTTTGCTGCCCCCTTCCCACACTGAGGTGGCCCACCCTCCCCACGCCCCCCCCCCCCTTCACACGCACACATACACACACACACCTTAACAAGACTCTGAATGTCTTAAAGTCGCTCGACGTAGCGACTGCCGAGCAAAGACCCTCACCACACAACACGAGTGATGCCAGGTGGAAGTCACAAGAGTGGAGGACGGGGTCCATCCTCCTCGCCCCTCCCCCACGCCGTGGTCCCTCCCAACAGACCCCTCCGACCCTCCCGCTATGTACCCGTGTCGGCAGCCACTTTCTTTCTGGTCGGCTCCACCACGCTCTTCTTCTGCTTCACGTAAGTTGCCAACAGAAACTTGAAGCTTAAAGTTATTGAGGTTTTATTAATCAAGTTTATTTTTATTTATTTCACACCGGTCCATACCATCTGTTATCTGTAGGCACTTCAGTAGGTCTTGACCACGTTCCTAAATCAGACTTTGCCCGAGACCCGACCATTCCCCTCGGAGCAAGAATTTACCAGAATAAAACAATTTTATTACCTGCAGCAGAATACCCTGAATCCTCCTAATGTGATTTCTAACCCTTTTGTCACACATTTCACATAACATTTAACTTGAAGTAAACATTTAAACCTTAACACAATCAATTAAATCCCTCGGAAATCTTTATTTTACTCCCTTTAATCACATTTAATATCCTTTTTTTACCCCCGGGCTTAAATTCTTAAAGATTAAAAAAGCTGCATTTAGCCTCCTACAGCAAGCATTTGGAGACAGGAGCGGGGAAGAACTCCCTTTTACTGGAGGAACCTCGAAGCTGGACCATGGCCCCAGGGTGCAGTTCAACCTGAATGCAGCGAGACTGATGATGTTGTGGGTTTGGAGATGATCTTGATGACAATGGCCACACTTTTGTCTGGCCGTCTGCAGAGTACGAATAGGAGAGTGAGGAGGAGAGGAAGCACAAACTGTAGGAGTTAGTCAGAATTGGGACGCAACCCACTACTAACTACTTACTATAGATACTACCTACTTACTCTAGATACTACCTACCTACCTACTTACTCTAGATACTACGTACTTACTGTAGATACTGCCTACCTACCTACTTACTCTAGATACTAACTATCAACTGTAGATACTACCTACCTACCTGCTATAGAACTACGTACGTACCTACCTACTCTAGATACTAACTATCAACTGTAGATACTACCTACCTACCTACCTACCTGCTATAGAACTACGTACGTACCTACCTACTCTAGATACTAACTACCTACCTACCAATACTAGCTGCCTACGTACCTACCTAGCTGATTTTTCAACAATAAGACCACTTTAAAACACTGAGGTGGAGCATGAAATTCATCACAGCTGTTCAAGAGTATGATATTTGTTCAGACTATTCTTCCATTCTTGAGTAACTTCAGCTATCCAATGATGTAGTAGTTGGTTTTCCATTCAAACTGCAGCTAAGGTTGGCCCTCCCCCCCTCCATCTGTCAAACAAAAAAGCTGGTAAGAGTGAAAACATGAAGGTGGCAGTTGATCAGCATCAGGGTCTCTGAGTCACAGTTTGAATTTACAACCTCTGAAAAACTGAGAAAATGGCACGGTGGACGTTTTGACTGCTGATTCCAACTCGATGTGAAGTCGGTGACAGTAGAGGACGTTCATCCAGCAACTAACTTGGTCTACAGTGTTTGTAAGATTGTGAGTGGACTAAAAAATATAGCATTGTGTGTGTGAGAGAGCGAGAGAAAAGAGGTGTTTGTGGATTTTTAATGAGATTATCAGCTATGAGTAAGTATGTGCAGTATGTGAGTGTGTAGATTTGAGTGAAAACTCATGCGTGTGTGTGTGGTCAGTATGGCGGCCCGTCAGCGCCGGGTTGCAGATTAGTGGGGAGAAAATAGGCCAACATCTGTCACCCCGACAAAAGCCCATTATCCATTCTCAAACTCTTTCTTTCTGAGTGTGTTGGTGTTTGACAGGATCACAACACTTCAAAAACAGGCCTGAGGAGGAGACACACACACACACACGTACACACACACACACACACACACACACACACACACACACACACACACACACACACACACGTGCGTGCGCGCCAATGGCCTGGCTCTGTCACTGAAAAATTACTTTAATCAGTTATTCTTCCAAATTAATTGCAATGAAAATTATCCTTTCTTTGCCTCCTGCTTCTTCAAAAATAACCAAAGTTGTGCCTTTAATCGGCATCTCTGATGATACCAAAATAACTGACCTGGAATTTTACAATAGGATCTAATTTAATTAGAGTCGATTTCCTGTGGATTTTGAAGAAAAAAAACAATTGCATGTGAGGTGTTTTCCATGTAATGTTAAGTTTTGTGGTGATCTCAAGAGGCTTGCCTACTTTTTGCTGCAGTCGAACACACAAAGAGAATGATTTATGGGCTGCTGCAGCGACCATCCCAACCTCTGTTTTCAATTGGAACTGACAAAAGCCGGCACTGATAGAAATGGTGCTTAATTAGAGAGGCTACAAGAAGCCATTTGATAGCAAGGTATTTATTTTGAAGATGTTTCCTTAGAATAGTTGCCTTCCTATTTGAAAATAATTTCCGATACTTCTTTAATCGATGTGTGGTACCACAAAGTTCATGAAAAAGTGCCAAAATATCCCCATGTCTGTCCTAAACGTGATTCCAAACCTATGAGAGACTCTGGACATCCCAGAGTCCTTGTCCTTAAAAAGATTTAGCTTTGAAGTATGTGTCAATGCCCAGCTCATGTTGATCTGGATCTCATGAAACAAATACTTCAGCTGCTCCTCTACGTCCTCGTCCAGGACGTCAACTTCCCCGGTACCCTTGACGTGTTGGGCCTCTGTGATGTTCACATTGTGCGCTCTTCATTCACACATTTGAGCACACCGATTGGTTCCTTTGACACCATTTAGCTCACCAGAAAGGTGGAGTTGATTCAGTGTGACGCGGCACTCTCTGCTGGTGTTCCAGGTGTCCGTGGCTTTCGGAGTGCTTTTCGGTGGCCGTGCCAATCTACAATGGTGTCATCTTCCTGTTTGTTCTGGCCAACTTCTGTATGGCCACGTTCATGGACCCTGGCATCTTCCCAAGAGGTAGGAGGAGGCACTGGACATGTACAGGTGCATCTCAATTCATTAGAATATCCTAAAAACATTTATTTATATCAGTAATTCAATACAAAAAGTGAAAAAATACATTCTATAGATATACTTAATAAATATACTTACTTATACTTAATTTCTTCTACTTAATTGTAATGATTATGGCTTACATTTATTGAACACCTAAAATTCAGTCTAAAAACATTGTAATATTACAAAAGACCGATTTTTAAAAGTATATTTAGTATGGAAATGTTGCCCTCTGATTTTGGACTTGAACTACTGACTTTTCCATGATATTGTAATTTATTGAGATGCACCTGGATGTCAGCTGTGTGGTGTCCCAGTTTTGAATTCATTGGTAATTATTTTGTATCATGTTTTGATCATCTCAGTTCTTAACAGCTAAAGAGCAAGTGGATTCATGAATTTCAGCCCAGGATAAGGGTTCACAATTTGTTTGGGTTTGTATTCTAGTGCATAGAACTAACATTAGGAGTAATTGGCAGCAGCTGACAGCCAAACCTTTCAGTTTGTCAAAGACTGCAGCAGGATTTGACCTTCAGGGGAGGCTGAGCGCATATCACGAACACTTTGTTTTTCTTTTTATGATAACTTTGTCTGTGCTTAGGCAAATTGCATGGATTTTGGTAAAATTGTGTACTTTTATTAGATCTTGTTTTGTCCAGCTCCATTCCCCCAGGAAGTCTAACACACTCTGTGTACGAGCCATTGTTACATTGGGAATGTTATGTGCCTAATGCTTACAATTGAAACCCATTGAAATTTCAGTTTTTGATTTGGGTCACATTAATGCTTAATCCATGCATTGTATTATTTCTGAGGGGTCAATCTGAGTTTTTGCCTTGAAATCGATCATTTCTACTTATCTTCATCAGATGGCGCTATTTTGCCCGTATTTGGCACATAGAAACACTGCATAAATGTTAATGTTGCTGCTGATCATTGGCATATCTTGCTGTAATAACCCAACACAAAAAATCTGCTTTGCACATAATATATTGAAATTTCAATTTTTTTTCCGTCTAAAGCCACTGTGGCATCACGACAGGTACCTGGCTCTGAAAGAGTTAAAATCTAATATGTAATATTATGAAAATATACTATGTTTTACATCAATATCTATGTCAGATGGAGATGGAAAAAGAAATGAAGATTGATTTTAAAATGTGAGTATTATGCACTAAGCAGTGTAAGTGTAACAAATATTTGAAGAGGCTTAAGGAGAATTATTTGGAGGAAACTAGGTTGACAAATAAACAGGCGGGGTTTGCAGAGGTTTGAAGGACTTTGATTGCACCTCTGCTTCCACATATGAGAAAGATGACAAACAGTGATTGGGGTTTTGAGGTTTCGGTCTCGTCCCAGGGATCATCTCTGAGTTAGCCGGTGAACGGTTGTCTGTTCTCTGCAGCCGAGGAGGACGAGGACAAGGAGGATGATTTCCGGGCTCCGCTCTACAAGACTGTGGAGATCCGAGGCATCCAGGTCAGGATGAAGTGGTGCTCCACCTGCCGCTTCTACAGGCCACCCAGGTGCTCCCACTGCTCCGTCTGCGACAACTGTGTGGAGGTAAAACGCCCACACACAGACACACACACACACACACACACACACACACCCACCCTGCAAGAAGAATCCTGCAATGGCTATTAAATGTGTTTTGGTTGTGAGAAGAATGTTATTTGGATTTCCTCACATTAACTAGAAAAAATAATTACCTTTAAATGCTACCAGTGTAACATTCAACTCTGGATTAGGAGGCTGGGTTTGTTCACTATGGTTGTGTTCTCACCATCTGATGCTCCTCACGCAGGACTTTGACCACCACTGTCCATGGGTGAACAACTGCATTGGCAGGAGGAACTACCGCTACTTCTTCCTCTTCCTCCTGTCCCTGACGGCCCACATCATGGCTGTGTTTGGCTTCGGCCTCGTCTTCATCCTCTACCATCGCCAGAACATCGACCGGCTACACGCCATCGTCACGTATCCTTACTGTACCTTCCTGTCCAGCCACTGTCCTACTCGTGTAGTTTTGGTCAATGTGGTCCTCCATCAAAGGTTGCCGATGATTATGTTCCTTGACCTGCCCTGCTCGCAGGCTGGCGGTAATGTGTGTCGCAGGCCTGTTCTTCATCCCCGTAGCGGGCCTTACTGGTTTCCATATAGTACTGGTGGCCAGAGGCAGAACAACCAATGAGCAGGTAGGACCCCCCCCCAGCCCTCCTCCCATGTTTGAGAGAAAGGAAAGAAGCATTGGTGTACTAAACACACATGATGGTCTCACATTTCATCTGCAGCTGTTTATTCTCTCCTTTTTTCTCTCCAGGTCACCGGCAAGTTCAGAGGAGGTGTGAACCCTTTTACCAACGGCTGTTGGAAGAACGTCTCCCACGTCCTCTGCAGCTCACAAGCACCCAGGTCAGTTTCTTAGTTTTTTCATTGTGAAACTAACATTTCTGATAAACAGAGACGTCATATGGGTGCTAAAAAGTGTTTCCTTCACCCCTAATACTTTTACAATTTGAGATGATCTCTGCTATCTACAGTGGCGTGCATAGACTTTTTGAAGGGCAGGTGCAAGAAGAAAAAAAATGGCACCTACAGCATGCTCTCTCCACTGAAGAGTGCACTTAAGTTCAGCATGTTTTAACCAGCCAAGAGGGCAGTTCAATTTGTTTTGCCAATGAGTAGGGCACTTTACCGTACGTTTTTGCCCCCCAAGAGGGCATTTTAACGGCAGTTAAAATATTCTAGCTTTGGTGAAGAGGAACATTTATGGGGATGATGTAGTTGTGATGGCATTTTTCCACCACTGATTGGTTATGATCTAACCAATCTCCACTCCACCTCTGTTCTCTTTGCAGGTATCTGGGCAGGAAGAAGTGTGTGCAGAGTGTGTGTGTGCAGCCTCCGTTCCTGCGGCCACAGCTGACCGAGGCCCAGCTGGCTGCAAAGATCCTGGACAACGGGATCCAGGGAGACCTGCACCGGGTGAGAACAGTAGGACAGGCGCGAGCTGTGCCGAGCGTGTTTGCATTTAGGCAGGTACAGATGGCCGCCGCCGACTCAACAACTATTTGAAATGCAATATTCAGAAATCCTGTAAGGTCACATCAGTGAACAGAGCACAGCTGCTCCCATCAACATGACTTCTCCATGGTGGAAACCAAAACACACATTAACAACTCGCCTGTGTGATCGATCACTGTGGAATGATAGCAGGACTCAAATATGAGTGTGAGGGCAAAACTAACATCTTTATGAACGACTGAAACACGATAGAGACGATATGATAAATACAATCTGTCTTCTGCAGCTGTCGATCGTATCTATACATCATTGATAATAATGAAATGGCAAATAGACACCGTATTTCATCACCAGTTCCACCTGGGTTTTTTTTTTCCCAGTCCAAGTCCAGTCTGGAGATGATGGAGAGCCAGTCATGTGACGCTGAGCCGCCGCCTCCTCCTAAACCTGAGCTCCGTTACCCAGGAATCACCAGAGGGAACACAGAGGGTAACGTTTTCCGATGTTCAGCAGCAGCAAGACTTTACAACAAGAACTTCCTGCTTCAAGAAGTTTATTTTTTAATGAGTTCCACGTTGATGTCACACTGTCTCTCTCTGCAGAGTGCAGCCTACTGAACAAAGCTCCTCCCACCCCAACCATGTACAAGTACAGGCCCACGTACAGTCCTGGCAAGAACCACACAGCACTTACACACGCTTATGCCAACCAGGTAATTCACACACACACACACACACACACACACACACACACACAGAACACATCGGAGTGGAAACAAGCCACCATGAGATGGTCATTTGCCATCAGGCCACAAAGTTTTACAACATGTATATATTTAAACTGAAATATATTTGACCAGTGTAGCTTTAAACCTCATGTGCACGAATCCATGCATGTGTATGTTTTCATTTTGCTTTCTTGACACATTTGTGCTGCCTGTGCTTCTGTTATCTTTGATTTAGCTCTAACACGTCTCCCATTTTGTTTTTCCTTTTGATGTCATGCCGTCCATCTTGGTTTGATTTCTCAGTGGCTTTCTGTTGATCAGTATCAGTAAGTGATCGAAAGCATTTTGTCTCCTCTCATCTCTCCTATCTTTGTTTCCTGCCCCTTTGTTCAATCTTGATTTGGGTGAAAAAACGGCTTGAATTTTAATTGTGGTCACTATGGAAACGGTGTAAAAGTACTTTTGGTAAACATCTATATTTCTCCATGTTTGGGCCTCCTGCACCTTCCAAACTGGCAGGGAAACTCTTTATTTTGAAACTCTGCTTCTGTTTCTCAGCATTGTCATGTCT
>CAESWR010001389.1:37622-49361 GCA_903171835.1 Mullus surmuletus | reverse complement strand
GGTCGGGGGATTTTTTTTTGTCCCATCGCAACTCAAATCAAGGTTGCCGAATAGATAATAAAATGCAATACTGGCGTTTTTAGGTTTTTGTTGTTGTTTTGTGGCGGATGCTGCTCCCGTGTCTTTGTTTCTGTCCCGCTGCCCGTCCATCTCTCTTCTAGGGTTTCTTAACCTCCTAATGGGGATAATAAAATATTTGGGAAGCGGCTACGTGAGCCCGTATTCCTCTGAGTGTGACTGCAGCGCGATGATCCCTTGAGGATTAAAGGGATAGTTCGGATTTTTTGACATGAAGTTGTATGAAATCCTCACCATCAGTGTCGTTCATCAGCAGTGACTTTTCCCCCACCGCGTCCCGTGAGCGGACTTCCAGCCCGGTTTCGGTGTTGCAGAAAGTAGTTCCGGCTGGTTGCTGGATTCACACGATATAAATTAATATAATGCTTTTCTCCAAAAAACAATGTGCGTTCAAAAGACTAATCCGCAAAAAACTTGCAATCACCCGGCACTATTTTACCCCCTGACTGCAGCCTTTTTCTTTTTTACTCTGTTTGAAAACTATCGGGCAACAATTAATTGAATTGAATTGTGTGTTGGAAATAGACTGTCACAAAGTAGGGACTTGACCACTTTATTTGGAGGCCATTCGATTGCAGATCAGAGCCTCCTGCTGTGAGGAGGCACTAGAAATAAGCACCAAAAGAGAAAGAGGGAGGGATTTTTTAAGAGGGATATTTACAGTGATCTAGAATTGTTAAAGCTGAAAATGCACCGTACCACTTTAATTCACAGTCGGATAATGAATATTGGGGATCAGCGGGAAGGAGGGAGCCCTGCTGTGAGCACATACATACCCTTTATGTTCTTCATGGAAACGGTGGCTTTTGAGCGGAGGATTAGTTAGGATCGTTTCATCACTGTTTATTTCTCTCACACTGAATTTGCCAACAGAACAACTTGTGCGTCGCAGATGATATAACTGCAATTCCTGTTGGCAGAGTAGCTTCCCGTGGAAAAGAGCCGCCGACTTCCCCCGCTTTGACTTTCTGCCGCGTTCTCTCGGCAAGGGGAGGAGAGAAAAATGTTGCATTTTCCAAGAAAGAGCTGTTCTACCTGGCTTGAGTTGCGGTTACAATACATTTGAGAGAAATAATTCCTGCCTGCTTCGCACTCTGAGGCTCCCAGCACACTTCCTGTTGGCCTGTTGCTGGAATGTACACCGGAATGAAATGATGACATTTCGCACGTCCTAGACTGTACAAGAAATATTTGTGAGTGTGTCGTGTTTATAGAAAGTGCAGCGTAGAGTCGGCGTTCCTCTTGGGGTAATGATAACACAGACACGTTGCTTTTAGGGCCTTGTTGAGCTTTGGTTGAGGCCAGCGGGCAGGTGGTCCGACAGCTGCCAGGAAGCAGGGGTACTGTATCTTCTCTCCTATAATGTGTTTGTGGTAAAGCTTTGTTGGAACGTATAGCCGACGAATGGCCAAATGTGCCGAGGCCACGCCGACCGTGAGCTCAATGCCGCCCTTCTCCTCTGCTGCTCTCACAACCCATTCTTCATTTGTAATGCCATCGTCAAAATAATTGTCAGTAAACTTGATTGTTTATTGGCATGGTGAGTTTTTATTACTCATGGTGAGACTTCCTTTGTATTTTCAGTTCTAAATGATGTTTTAGCTTTTAGTTTTCTTTTCGTGCAAGATTCAAAGATATCATATCAGGTTTCATCAATTAGTGAATGAGGAATGACGTTCAACTGGTTGCTGTAGATACCACGCCTCCACCCTGTCCCCTGTTGATGAAACATTCATTTACCCCAAATTAGATATACTGTTTATGTGTAAGTTATGCTATTCACATATACTCACCATGGATCAAATTGTTATTTTTATTTTCCTTTTACTGCAGTGAAGACGGTGTGTTTTCGCACAACGTAACCCAAAATGAAAGTCATATCAATATCAGATATGACTCACTTGTCTCCAGTGTCTTGCTATGTATTGCTCAAAGTGAAAGTCATCACGTTTTGGACTATTGATCGCACCGCACGTCTGAATGAAGACATCATTCTGAGTTAGGGGAAATCGTGACCGCCATTCCCCTGCATTTTTCTATCATGAATAAAGACAGTGTGAATAATCATCTGTTACTAAAACCCTCGCTGACAGATTAATTGAGGTAAGTACCTCTGGGAGAATTAGATTTCTATGTGATGATGAAAGATGGTCTTTGCTCAGAACTTCAAACACACCAAAACAGCAGCAGCGCAAAAATTGAGTTGTCATATATTTTTTGCAGCTGGCAGATGTTATCCAGCTAATTATCACATTTAATCTAATTTAAGTCGCTGTCAATCCTTTCATATTGAACAACCGTGTTTTACCAGAGCATTAATTCCTCCCTCTCAAGTTTGATTTCGATCGTCTGCAAAGTCAGGGTTTGCAGACCAGCGTAACGTGACCCCGCCCTGGTCTGCTCCGTCGTTTGCACGGCAAAGATGCAACACGCGTGACACAAGTGAGGGTTGTTCTTTTTGCGCGAATCATGCTTGGTGTCGCAGTCTCATCAGGCGTCGGCACAGTCAAATGTTTTTCCAGGGAATGAGTGTGATGTTTGTTGTGTGTTGGGGTGGTGGGTGATGTTGGGGGAGTTCTAAGGGGGAAGCAGTGAAAGCATCTTTGTTAGCTGCACATAAGATACCAGTGTTTGCTTTAGCTTGCTGTTGGTGTGAAAAGGCGGTCTGTTTGGGCAAGTGTGTGTATTTAATGTGTGAGGATCATTTACTGCATTTAATAGAGTCTAGGCACGTGTGCGTGTGTGTGTGTGTGTGTGTGTGTGTATTTACTAGGACAGACATTTTGCTCAATATAAGAATGTGCAAATTGAGCTTTTTGAAATACTTTCTTTAAAATTACTATTTAGACTTTGATGTCAATTGGAAGCAGCTTTGCATGTAAACCGAATTAACATGCACACACACACAGGAATTCACAATTAATTTCTCTTCTTCCTCTGTTAAGCACACACACTCTCAGTTTGTGTTCTTCTCTGTGCCAACAACCGACAGACACTCGGCGGGCAGACAGACAGATTGTCGGAGGGACAGAAGGAGGCGTGCACAAATGAAACAAAGAGATGAGGGAATCTCTGTTTTTTTTAGGGGAGGGGGCTGTCATGGTGAAATATTAGAAGCTCTGAGATCATTTTAATCTTATCTTGTTGCTGAATCCTTTTGATGATGCAGGAGATGCGCTTAAAAGCTGTAAATGTGCATTTAAATCGGTTAAAATTGGCTTTGTTTCACGGGATTGGATGATTGGTTCGGCATGGAAGAACAAAGAAATGAGGGATGGGCTGCTTTGCCCCCCCCAACGCCACCAAAAAAGGGAAAAGAAAACACCTGCATCCGTTCACAGTCAACAGGCAAAGAAAAATGATCCTTTCTGCGTGTGATTGACTGTTTGATATTCAAATCTGGTCATTTGTATGCTATCTTTCAATATTTTGTGAGGACACTGAAGAGTAATGTAGGTTTAATTTTAAACAAAATAAACACTTAAACCGATCGTCAGGCTGCTGGTATGTTTTTTGCAGCGGACAAGAATAAATAGTTTTGCTTATGGAGACGAGTTTTTTTCTTCAAGGGCACTTTGTCGGCGCCGCTCAGCAGACACACCGCATGCTGCCACCGTAACACACCGGCCCGTCTGCCACGGAAAGTGTATCAGCGGGTTAATGCGCTTTGCTTGATTTTTCTCTCAGTGGGACACGTATCAGGGGAAAATTGGCATTCCCGGGAAAGCCGGCGAGCCGTGAGTAGCGAAAAGAGAGACTCTCAAGGACAGACACATCAGACAAAAAGGAAATTGGTCAGTTAAAAAAAAATAAAAGGACGAAGCGTGAGTGATGCTGATGCCTGTTGCCATGGTGATTGGGGTCAATGAATGGTTGCCATGGAGCTGCCTACTTGGAATTCTGGGAAGGGGATATTTTGATGCATGTGCAGTCTGAGCTGGCGGGATGATGAAAGTGTTTATACAATATGAATGAGAACGTATCGTGCAGGAAACGACATGACTGTAACTATGACGTTGCTCATTGTTGTTTTATGGTTATTACTATTTATTTACAGTGTATTAAGTGTTTGATGTGACTTGATTTTTTTTTTTCTGTAAAGTCAACCAACTGACATGTCATTAGAATCAATTGTGATTATATAATAAGTGAAATGTTCAAACTAAAACATGTAAAAGATAATCCACCATTCCTCATGTTTCTCTTCATGAGAATGAGTTTGTATTTGTATCTAACTGTCTTTCCTTTGTCCCAAAAGTAACTTGACCTCAGAATAGGACAGATAGCATCTTTTTTCAATCTAATTAGGTTAAAATGTCAAGATGCATTTGATCGCAGTGATTGAGATCAGGCAGTTGGTTTAGATCATTAAAAGTTTTTTTCAGATGAATGTGATTCTGTGCAACAACAACAACAACAACAAAAAAATGGATTTACTGGCAAATGTTCATGAACACTCATCTCACCACGCGGCTGCTGTGGGATGGATTTGACACCTCTGTTTTCATGTCATGGATGATGGAGGCTTATATGCCTCATTTGGCAGTCATGCACAGTAGAGTGTGTGCAAGCTTATTTTCAGTCATGCTGATGAGTTTCTTCTACCAAACTTAGAAAGTTGTTTCACCGTCGGAAACTCGTCTTTCAAATCTGTCAGAGCTAAATTTGGAAAGAATTAATGTTTAACCTGGCTTTGGCTTTCTTCCCAGCAGGCTGAGGTTTGGTGTGTGTGTGTTTAGTAGGTTTATGGGTCAGTATGTGTGTGTGCCACAGCTTTCATCTTGTGTTGGACTATGAGGACTGCACAGGTGTTAATGTGACAGGCAGAATTTCCTTCTCTGCGTGACAAGCATTTGGGGGGCTTTCGCCTCTGCAAGAAAAGCAGGGTCCTAACCGGCACAGATCCCACATACATGAGAGCTTGACCGTGGTTACTGCAGATTTTGATTTGTTCACTTCAGGCTAGTTAGTCGTGTTATTATTAATATCTACTTTGTGAGTCGCGGTCTGATCTTCCACTATCATCCCTTTGTTCTCTATGTGTCGTCTCAGTGGGTTTATTAAGTCGCTTTATCAAAGCCTGAGTGGAGATCTACTTAATTGACCGCCTTAATGAGCTCATTTTTATGAAGCACTTATTTTCATTTTGCAGAGTTAATGAGGTGCCTTTTTCTCAAAATTCACCTGTGACTCCCGAAGTCTTCCAGATCACACTGCTTCATTATGATCTCTGGCGTGTAAGAAGCACTGATGGCCATCAACATATTTATAATATGAATTATATGGTCCTTATCAAAGGCATTTCAGGTTGCGCCTATATACAAAAAAGACTGGATTAGATTTTGCGTCCACCTGATGTCTATGGGAAAAGTGGGTCAGTGTCCAACAAAGCCTCTCCTGCTGAGTCAGTGCACAAATCACAGCGGATTAAAAAAAATATTAATGCACACGACTGTTGTCGATCTATTGTTGTACCTTTGCGTCGTGTACATATCAGGAAAAACATGAGTAGAAGTGTGTTTCAGGCTCAGAGTACCAAAGAACAGGGTGACCCATTAAAGTTGCAATGCTGCTCGAAGGGGGGGGGGGTTGCCAGTGAGGGCTCGTTGCTCACCTCCTGTCATTTTCCTTTTTTTTGATGGGATATCATTTGCGTGTTTATTAAGACAGATAATGTGTAACAGACACGTATCCTGTCAGCCCACTGAATATCAGTGCTGATGTGTGTGAGCATCTTTGCCGTGAGGCTCCTCCTCGTCTGGTGCTTGTTGTCTTGCTGTTCCTGCCGCTGCCCCTCTGGTCCTTCAAGTGATGCTGAAGTGGATGAGATGCCATGTGACACGCCGGGTCTGCAGACACTGTGGACTCGGATGTGGAAGACATGCTGTGTGTGTGTGTGCTCTCATGTGAGGGGATTGTCATGCACGCTATCATGCTAGAGTACACACACACACACACACACACGTTGCAGGAGGGGGGACAAGAAAAGACTGGAGGGTTTGCCGGGGCTGACGGGAGTGCACGTGGAGCTAGTGCACGTGAGGCACCCATCCCCCAACACTGATGACGTCCCACTCTGTACAGTATGTTACCACTGGCAACGAGGATGAGCCCATCCTCCCTCCTCCTCAGTGGGCTGGTACACTGCATCATCACCATCAGCATCATCAGAGAAGAATTTGGGTGTTTTTCATGCATGTGCACTCACACACACACACTGAACACACGGATCAAATCAAGCACACACGTCTATGCCGTCTGACATGTATATTTGGTCGTCCCATCATGGAGCGTTACAGACAATCTTTCCTGGAGCTCGATTTCACTGTAATCCCAGAATCCCACTCTCCAGCCTATTTACTTATTGGAAACACATTAATAGATGAAACAGTAGATGGGGCACGTGAGGAAAAACACTCCTTCACAAGTTTGTCTTGAAGGTGGTTTTGGTACATAACCTTGGAGTCCTACATATCTGAACACTCATACTGCAGGTAATGGCTAAATATACTCTTTTTGATGTTCTTTACTATAAACAATATGAAACGGGCATCATATCGACCATACAAATATGTGTCAATATGATTTACGTTTGTTTATGTAAATGTGCTATATGTGGGTATACAAATTGTATAGTATAGTATACGTAGGTGGATTATATTAGCATGAAAAAATCCAGTAATTCAATAAATCAGAATATCAGATAAGATCAGTCACAAAAAGCAACCCTCATAAAAGTATATTCATTTAACACTGCATACTTGATAGGGGCTCCTTTTGCATGAATCGCTGCATTGGACTTTTTCACCATATTCAAATCTTTGAAGCTGCACCTGTGTGTCAGGTAAAGCAATGTAGCGCACACATGGGTGCGCTCAGGTCGCAGCACAAAGTCGCCCGATGAAGATGACAGTGTCGTCAAAGCCGTCCTTGTCATCAGATGTCAGTCAGGGTTCATCGACAGTCGCCCGAGACATGACACGCTTGAACTAAGCTTATCGTCTCAATCAAAAAGCTGCTTGAAGTGGGGTGTGGTTTGTGTTGTTTCTGAAGGACACGCGGTTAAAGAACGGAGATTAAGGGAGAAGGTCAATCAGCAAATGAATGAAAGATTTCTCCTCCCATCACCTCTCTCTTAAAGGATAATCTCACACATCTCTCCAGACCACCCACGTGCCCCTCGCCGCCTCGGTCATGTTGCGGAGTTCTGTATAAACAGTGTGTGTTCCGGTTGAAAGGCAAGAGACACATGTGTAACAACAATGACCAACAGAAAAGGGAAGAGAAAGGAATTCTGGGAATGCTGCTGTCTGGAGCAGGTGTTGCTCCTCCTCCATTGTCTACCTTCCCCTCGTCTAAAAGCAGAAGCAGACCCGGTCATGACCTTGGAGAAAATAAACTAGTTTGGCAGGTGTTGCTGAACTGTTTATACGTTCTGCTTTGAGATCAGCCGGGAATTTTTTTTGGGGGGGGGGAGGGGTTGGAGATCAGCTCAAGATTGTGTGCTTGGTGACGGTGAGATCATGATCCTCGAGCAGCGGCCTTCGTTGCCCTTCCCAGTGAGCACCAGCTGTTACCGTAGAAATGCGCATCCTGGCCACCCTGCATAGTTCTTTCACTTTCACCATGAGCTTTTTTGCTGTGTGTGTGGGTGTGTGTGTGTGTGAGACATGCTGCCCGAATATAACCCTTTTGAGCAGCATAAAGTGAAGCCTTTACCTGCCAGAGTGTGTGCCCGTTTATGCTTAATAGAAAATACAGTTACACCGCATTTCATGTGATTACTGGTGCTACATTATTACACCGTTATGTCTTACTGACGTTTTTTTTTCCTCATGGGTACTTAAGCGTGGGTCTCTGTCTCCGCATGATGTCATTCATTGATTTTGCAGTTTGACGGGGGGCGCTAATCTTCCGGCGTGATGCTTTTGTCGATCTGCTCATCAGGATTAATGTTGAAGTCTGCGAGACCGTGATTTGTGTTGACTGATTGCGGCTTAATTTGCTGTAGGAATAAAACACTGTAAATGCTCAGAGGCTTCCGCGCGCCGCAGTCGTTCACGCAACGCTGCGCTGTAACTAAGTTGTCACAGATATCCCTAAAAACTCGGATGATGAAATTCTTTTTATATTAAAAGTGTCATCCCGGTTTGCCTCTAATCTCAGAATTTCTTCTTATGCTCTGACTGTGGTTTTAATGGTTTTTCATCCTAGTGTGTGTGTGTGTGTGTTTTGGGGCGTCTGGCTTTCCTCTAACTCTGCTCCATCTCTCTCTCTCGCCAGGGCTGGCATCGACGATGTGGAGACGGACGTGGTGGAGATTGAGGCGAAGCTCGACAAGGTACAAACTCCATATACACTCGTCCCACCCCTCCACCCCGTCCCTCGTAATAATCACACAAAACCCAACGTGGATAGACACTTTTAGAACACAAAAGAGACAGACGCTCCGGGTTACATCACAATGTTTGAATGGAAAAATGCCACCAGATGTTGGATGTTAACATCAATCTGAAAACCGTACTTTTCTCTGCACTCGAATGAACGGGGCATGGAATCTCTCTGTCGGTCTCTTTGAATTTCAGTCACTATGTTGTCAAATAATCTGGACTAATAAAAAGCACAAACGGCTCAAGCATTAACGCCGAACAAGGAGATCCTGTCTTATCTGAGCAGCATGTGATGTCTCGCCTCAACCTGGTAGAACAAAGCAAACGCTATATGCATAAAGCAAACAGCCCTTCATGAATTGTTAGTGTCAAAATGATATGGAAGGAGCCGGTTTTATGTTGTTTTTTTTTTCTTTCTGAAAATAATTATGATGTTACATTTATAAAATGCGTCTCCAGCGGTTCTGCAAAGCATCATCGGGGCATTGGCAGAGGTGGTTCTTCTCTGCTCTCCGTTAAAAGTCATCCTCGTAAATAGTCCTTATATTGTTTAGGCTCGCCGGACAATGGGCAACATTTCTCAGCGCGTTATTGTCAGAGCTTATCACTTGAATCCACGGCTCCCAGTGTGGAGGACCCGCAGGAACGGACGGCTAGTTGTCTCCGGGGGAGAGCGTGAGCTGAGCCAGTGCCTATTTAGATAAACTAATAGACCTCCAAGTCAGAGAGCATTTATCGGATGAGGTCATTTTAACGTGGTTAGGCGATGACCACGCCTTGTTTTTGATGCTATCTGCAAGTAGGGTTTCTTTTGCTGATTTTCTTTTTTTTTTTTAGAGGTTTTCGCATTATTCACACATTTAATAGATTTTTTTTTTTTTCACGTCATGTCCCACAAATGACTCACATATACACAGTCCATCAGCCTGTGGATCATAAAAAAGACTCTTTGATAACCTCAATCTGGCTATTGAAAAAACAAAGTGGCCGTCAGGCTAACTGTGACATTTATGTGCACTGGCAGTTAACCTCAGCTTCATCAGAAGGTCCTCCAGCTGACCTCCTCCACCTTCACTCTGAACCTCCTTCTCACACGCACATGTATGGATTTTTTCTCCCTTTCTGCTCCAAAACGGGTGGGGACCCTCGCTGAACTTTGAGCTCCATTTGAGCGCAGATGAAAGACGAGGAGCCGAGGGGCGGGGCGGTGAGGTTTTCCATCAGGTCTGAATTGCTGTCGTTCAGCGGGGGTCCTCGCTCCGCACTGATGGGATTCTCAGAGGCCGCCCGAGGGACAAATGAAAGCGGTGAAAGTGAGAAGAGTACATTTGTGAGATTGATGACGGTCGGCAGAGGCTGTTAATACCAGTGTGATAACCGCTGTCCACTGGCACTCGCCTCTTATAAACAAAAGCGGGATGTTGGATGTTATGGAACCGGCAAAGCAGTTGCTATTAAATCCCATCATGTTCCCCTTTGAGCAGCAGATGTTCTACACTACACTGTATTGATCCAGTCAGTTAAGCTGGTGAGATCTATCATGTGTTATCAGCCATTTTGCCTGAGGACCCCCAGCGGTTCCAGGCCATTCATCAACCAATCCTGATGCATGTAGTGTCTCAACAAAAGGCCAAGCCGGGCTCATTCGCGGTGCACGATGACATCTGACTCCTCATATCGGCCGGAGACGAGTTGTGGGAGCGGAAGCAGCAGCAGCAGCAACTGCACGCGGCAGAATCGACCAACCAAACGTGCGCATTTGCAAGCCAAATTCATGCATTTAGCATCTGTGCTGATTCTAGCAGCTGATGTTTTTTAGTCACGCCGCCATAGGTCGAGTAGTTATAGGCCCTCGCCCTCCTCTCCGGCCTGCGCTGAGCGAGGGATCTGCCATCAGCTACCCAGTAAACCGCATTCACATGGCGGCAAACCTTGGGAACTCCTCCGCTAAATGAGATAATTAAAGGTTTGCAGAGCTTTCGCCTCTGCGTCACGCCCCCCCCCCTCCAACCTACGACACACACTGGATGGTGTCATGCATGTGCACAGTGGTAATGACAGTGTACCATTCTGTAGCTTATCATATTACCCGTAAAGTGGGAAAGTATAATGGTTGCCAGTTCATGTGGTTTTTAATAGAGTGCATACCACTGCTGTGAACTGTCCGCACCTGGTAATATACATGTTTACAATTAGGTTTCTGCTCTCAGAAGGCCACGTCTGATAGGTCCTCCACCCGGTGCAGTGTATTTACTTTCTGTCTAAATGCTCAGCGTGAGCTCAGGCGTTATACAGCATTTTATACCACCGCACCGCCTCCGAGTGAGATTTTTTTTTTATGACGCTGCCCTTTTCATGCCCACGACAACATGAACATTCATGCAGCTTTTTCAGTCATAAACGACGCTATGGATGCCTGTTAAATGAATTTATTTTCACAGACTAACGGCATGAATAACCGCAATGTGAAGTGAGCACGTACATACAAGAGTGCACGTTAATGCCCAGTAAATCATTGTCAGCCCCTCAGGAAATGACTGCGCAGATTTGCAGATGATGGTGAACATGCATGGAATAAACAAAGCCTGCAGAGTGGTTGAGTGTATTCCTCTGCTTTTGTTTGAAAGGGAAATTAGTTTAGCAATTTTCATTAAAGCAACAGTGTCCGCTCTTTTATGATTATTAGCAGGATTGCATGCTTGGTAGGTGTAGAAGCCAAGGAGGTGCTCCATCAAAGTTCGCAGTGATCCACAAAAACATGCACGGGCCTAACGTTTGTCTTTGTTTTACATAGGTGTTAGTGGATGAAGGTGGAAGAGTTTTGATCATGCAAATTAGATGCAAATGTCATTAAAAAGGCAGTTGAAATTTAAATCAGTCGGAAGTCGGTGATGATCCAATAACAGAAATACTGAGAGAATCAACGTTTGTAGAAATTACGCATCTTACAAGTTCCTAGATTTTTTTAACATGCAAAAATAACAATTGACTATTTTGAAGAAAAAGAAAAGTCGCTTGTTTAATCTTTATAAGGCACCTTAAACATGATTATTTTTGCTAGTATTTAAGTAAATTGAAACCTTGTCTGCTGCTCACCACAAGCACACAACTATGTTATAATTTTAAGATTCCAAAGAGTACACAATAATTAATTCTAATAAGCTTATATACACACTGTGGTGCATGACAAATGCTGGTAAGAATTATTATTCCATTAATCTTTTTTCACCCTTACAAGAATTAATTTCGTAAGGACAAACAAAATCACTGC
>CAESWR010001388.1:136337-151337 GCA_903171835.1 Mullus surmuletus | reverse complement strand
ACAGCAGGTGATGACACTTTAACAGCGCTGCCTATTGAGTGTGTGTGTGTGTGTGTTTTACCAGTGAAGACTCAACATGGTGACAGCTTACTCAGCTGCCAGGCGGCGCCCGCAGGCGTAGCCACTCGCATTTGTACACAAACTCGGTGTCAGACACACCAGGGAGCGAGCGAGGCGGGACTGCGCCAAATCTGAGCTACACTGACATCTTTATTTAGATTTGTTTCTCTCCTCCTTTTGTCTTTGTACATCCCCCATTTGTTCCCTGGCAAGAGCTCCTCCAGGGAGGCTGAACTTAACCTGCAGTTAAAAACTCTACTCTGCCTGAACAGTTATGGAGATGTAGCTGGAATTGGGGGTCTTTCATTGGCTTATCATTAATTCTCATGGATCCACAGTTATAAATGGGACACATATCATCATGTGCGCAGAGGGTTGCTGTCGTTTTTTGGAGCTCTCGCGCTGCTGATTTGAATTTTTCAGTGAGGAAGGAGAATAGCATCAGCCTCACTTGTCTCTCACATTTTCTCCACTGTGTGCGTGTGTGTGGTTGAAGTTGAACTCTTTGACAAGCAAAAGAGAAAAAAAAGAAGTACCTCAACTATGTGACAATCAGAATGTTCCAGAAACGCAGGCATACAAACAGAAAATCTGGAAGCTTGCTTTCGAGTGGACGCATTGAAAGCTTCACACACCCAAAAGGATGTGATTCTGCAAAGCTGCACTGGAAAAATAGCAATCAATCAATCACTTTATTTGTCCCCAATGGTGCAATTAGCTGTGTTGTAATAGGAGAAAACAATAAGGGATATCAACGGTTTCGTCATTTGCAAGTGTCTCTCTGCTGATGAGCCAGGAAGCGGCCACGTTAGAAGAAAATAAGCCGCGTCCGACTGCGCTCCAAGCCCATCCTGTTTATTCAAGGTGAAGAAAGAGAGGCTTTGTCAGGTGTGCCACAGTTTAATTTTGGGAATCTGCCAAAACAGTTCAAATAAAGAGACCGCACTGAGGAGCTACAGCTCTGCGAGAAAATTCAATTACCTTCCAAATGAAAAACTTTCACGAAACCGCCTCGGGGGTCAGTGCCTGCTAGTTCAGGACCGCTGATAGATGCTTTTGCCTGGATCCACACAGCATGCAGCAAAATATGAAGGTGAAAAACTTCCAAAAATGTTGGCTGTGTTTAAAAAATGTCTGTCTCATCCTAAACTAATGAACGAGACTGAGGCAGTAGGAGGCTGAAGCTGGATGGATGGCTCTCTATTGTTGTGAATATTCATAATCCGAATTGAACAGATGAACCCCAGTTTAAGCGTGGATGCTTTAAAGGGATTGTTCATATTTTTTGACATGAAGTTGTATGAGATCCTCACCATCAGTGTCGTTCATCAGCAGTGACTTTTCCCCAACTGTGTCCCGTGTGCAGAGTTTCAGTGTTGCAGAAAGTAGTTCCATTTCATTGCTAGGGTCACACGGATAAAGCGTTTTGCTCCAAAAAATAACATGCATTCAAAAGAGTAATGCATTTGCATCACAAATTCTTTGCCGTGAAAAAGTCCGACTTCGCAAACACGTACTTTCTGCAGCACCGAAACCAGGCCGGAACTCCGCTCACAGGACGCAGTAGGGGAAAAGTCACTGCTGATGAACGACACCGATGGCGAAGATCTTATTGAACTTCATGTCAAAAAATATGAACTATCCCTTTAATTAATGCTCTCTGACAGATGATCTCCGATGCCCAAGCAGCGAGGGACACTGCCTGGGAGGAACCGCTGTGCCGTCTCCTGCCACAGAGATATGAGCAGAGACTCGCTCATACACGTCCTGCACTTGGACCCTCCCTCTACCCCCCCATCCCCCCCCCCCCGCCCCATGGCGGCGCAGTCATCCTCCATCCATCCCTCCGCCCCTGGTGGTGCCCGCAGCTGCCGCACAGCCAAGGATCCAATAATGAGTCTGTCCACTTGTATTAGCGTCTACTCACACGGCGGACCCCCAGCCACGGCACACAAGACGCACGAGAGCGGATGCTGACAGACGCGCTGCTCTGCCAGTGTTGCGGCCAAACACATCGCATT
This sequence comes from Mullus surmuletus, assembly GCA_903171835.1. NCBI lineage: Eukaryota > Metazoa > Chordata > Actinopteri > Syngnathiformes > Mullidae > Mullus > Mullus surmuletus. Next base: position 149,256 of record CAESWR010001388.1, on the reverse strand, counting down.
TGCTGGCGCTCAAGCGGCTCCCGCGTACAACTGTCGAATGACAGCGTGTCAGGTGGCATGCGGTGTGAACGCTGAGCTCACAGCAGCCCCCTCCGCTTTCATCCGGTTATTTATTCATTGATGTTGAAATATTAAATCTAAAATTTAATATTTGAGTTGACTCACCTACTGCTCATGTATAAATATGTGAATGGAGGCCATCTCGAACTACTGGCGCTCACAAATAACTGTTTTAATCGCCAGTGACAAACAAAATCTTTGTCCCTGCATTTGTCAGTTTTGTCAGAGTCAAGACTCCGGCTGATGATTGTCTGATTAAATTTAAGGGCAGATGCTGACATTTTCATCGGCCTCTCTGGAGGTATTATGTGCGTCTTGGCTCTGTTCGTTTTTACTCTCGACAGCAGAAAGAAAAAAAGAATTCCAGGCTGCTTTTCATGAAGCCCTGAAGCGAGGACAGGACAAAGGCAGCTGCCATTAGATTGCAGGTAGCAGTTCCAGTGAATTATGAATTACCGATCAGTTGCAAGACATTAATCAGATGATCATTTAGATTCTGAAATTGTGAAATAGAGATGTTGTTACTACACGGTTTATAATTACCATTCATTATCAAAGATTATTCATCACACGCAGCTATCTGATGGTTCTACTGGAGACTTTCTAGGATTTTAGAATCTGCATGAAAACCTAAATGTGAAATTGCTGAGGCTTCAACGGAGGCTTCAAAACTAGAGATTAAAGTGAAACATTTATCCGGTCTATGAGCCACAGCATTTTCGTTTTCAAGTCCGCAGTCATCCTCTTGCAGTGTAGATGTAGATACATGGATTAAATCGAATCTTACACCTTCTCCTGGACTGACCTGTCAAAAAGCCCTCAAAAAAAGAACACAAAAAATCACACTGTCTGCTGTTCGTTGATGTCCCCTGGATTTTCGCGCAGCACGATGTTCGTACAAGTAAGGATTTTCTTTGCACTTTGGTCTCTTCTCCCTCGCTGTGATTCTCCCCTTTCTGTCTCCTCTGCACTTCCCACTGTGATAAAAGATGCTTTTTTTTTTTTGTCTGCAATCCGACGGTGTGCTGATTCATGAACAGACCCGGACTCGGGGAGGAATTCAACAAAACGACAGAAAAAGCGGGGGAAATGCAGCTAAATTATAAAGCTGAGAGCATCAACGGCACATCTGCTGACGTGCAATCCATCTGTACGGGACGGCCGAACGTGCCTAATTCTGCAAATGCATAATCATCGGCACCCAGTGGAGATTACAGTGATGATTAGAAACACAAGATATGAAATCAAATCAAGGGGAAAAGGGGATTTTGTGTGCATGAGTGTTTATCGCAGACTTTGCTTTATCCATATGTGTGTGTGTGTGTGAGTGTCTCTACATTCATATATTACATAAGAGTTCGGCACGCATATGGGTCAGGGGCAGTTGATCAGCATAATGTTGGTGACAGCATGAAAACATGAGGGGGGGCCCCAGGAGAGAGAGAGGGAGAGGAAGGGGGCGGGCACAAAGATGTTAATGTTGTGGTGAGGATGGTGTGATGACAGTGTTTATTGAAAGAGGGAAATTTGTGTTGTGTGTTTGCAAGACTTCCGAGCATGAGCGTGATTATGAGATCTCACTTGTGTTTGCCGTGTGAGTCAGCGCACGTAAAGCGTCAACAAAGGTCAATTCATTTTGTTTGGCGATCGTGCAGCTCAACAGAAGCAGAAATGCACCATGATTAAAATCTTATTCTTTCATTATTCATCACGAGGACTTTTTTTTATTGTAGCCGGCGATGCGAGAGCGGATTCAATATCTCGCTCAAGGACACCTGAGTACGTGTGGGCCGACCGCGAGGATGTCTTCCAGCTCGCACACTCCGAGCTGCATCACATGCAAATCAATTCAGTGGCTCAACCGCACGTTAAAGAGACGATGTGCTGGTTTTGTTTGTGCCCTCGCCCTGTTATGGTGAAGTGGTGTGTGAAAGGCTGTCATGATATCAGTACTTTGCTGCACGGGTGATCATCTTGAGTATAAAAAATCATGATACTCACACACAAACATAATATATATCATTTTTCACAGTTATTCCCAATGACAGTGTTTTGTGACACGCTCTCGTGGACATTTCTACGCCTCCAACTCACCGGTGATGACGAGTGTGTGCGGCACCCCGGCCTCGTTGAACATGCGCTGGATGTGGTTGTTGTAGAGGCTGAGCGCCTGTCCTTTCCCGCTCTGTGGATTCACCAGCAGCATCATGCGGCACGGGCGAGACAACTCGCTCATCAGCACCCCTGTAGAGGAACGAAAAATGCTGAGTAACAGCGCAGAAAGGAGAGCAATTGATCGGCTCTGTTGCTTGGATGCAATTCCGCTTGAAAATATAATGGCTTGGACTCTCGGTGAATCTGCAGTTTTGCCGTAGATTGTGCCATTATCTAAACCAAATATCCCCAAGAACGCTATAAAGCATCTACCAGAGGAAAAAGAAAGTAAAGGGATAGAAATGACAACCTTATAGGCTGTGTGCTTATCTTATGCACACGGCAAAGCTGTAGTTCACCATAAGTTCATGTTTACATTTACTCCACAGATGTAGTAATTTACTCAAAAGGTCACTTCTGCACAAAGCAATGTCAAATGAGTCACACAGCGCACAGAAACACGAGAGCTGATTCATTACATTCTGCCACTGTCCGTCACCGCGGCTGCGTGTTCAATGCACAGAAAATAAACAGTTTAATTCAAATGATGTTTAAAAATCTGTTTTCCGTGATGTTTGCGATACAAGCAGAGAAATCTAAAGCCAACTGCATGTAAACGCACGCTGAGCTTGTTGTTTAGCGGTTGCAGAGCACACCACAGTTCTGAACAAGAGCCATGGAGCGATGGAACGGGCTCATGGTGGGATTTGCGTATACTGGGATATTAGAATCCTTATCTCCCAGAACAGCTTTTGGCGAAGCTCCCATAACGGGATGTTTGTACAAAGATTTATTCTATAGATGCAAGAGACCACCAAAGAGGTTTATGATTAGAAAACAGACAACTGGGATGATGCAGATTATGGAAAAAAAAGCACCTATACAGCATTAATGATATTTCCTTATTGGCCGATATTTTGAAGCACTGGCACATTTTTGGACATCTGTTCTCCCTCAGCTATATTGTGTGATAATCGTCACTTGATACAATTGTCACTTATATCTAGAGGAATTTTGTAGTGACTGTTAATGCTCCACCAACAACTCGTTTAATCTTTATGACTAGGATGAGGATTATTGTCAAAAATAACAATGGGGCCACAAAGGACAGCGCTTGGGTGAACTCAAATCAGCGCACACACAGAGCTAATCCCGCGCTGTCTGCATGCAAACAAAAACAAACACAGAAGCATCTTGGTGCATTTTAAACCGCAGGGTTCGAGCAAACAAATAATGCTCCAAATATTTTGGGGATGAGGCAGATTTTGGAGGGGTTGCAGGGGTTTACAACGATCTTACAAACACAGATCCTAGATCTTTCTCAGCACTCTGAAGATTACAGTTCTTCAGAGGCACAGCGAGAGGCTGAGGCAGATCTGGAAGAGGCTTGTTACGGCCTTCTGTCCCACAGCGAGTAAGAAGGATTAAGTCCTAAAAGTATCGCGGCTCTGCTTCTCCAAAATATTCAATCGCAATGGAGTATATCTGATTGTGACTCAGCAATACAGATGACAGCCAGAGTGTGATGTAAACTGTCAAGTGGTTGATGCTATCTAAAAGATCATCACTGCACTGATCTTTAAGACAAACAGGTGTGAAATTTGCATTCATTCATGATAACTACTGATGCACTAACTCTTCTCACTTTATCTAAAATCTCACAAGCAAAGTGTCACTTGAAAGTGGAGACAAACCCAACAGGAAGCATATTTTACACGCTGCAGCTGTGGTAAAACGCCACAGGTAGCTACACAAAGTCGTCTGTTGTGCTCCGGGAGGACTGCTTTTCCACGTTAGGCCTCGTCAGTGTTTGTGCAAAACAAATTTCAGACAACAGCACAAATATGCAAAAAAAGAAGAAGAAAAAAACAACCACAAAAGAAACAGCCGTGAAATTCCTCCCAGACTGTGATCTCATTTTTCATGCTGCCGTCTCTTGGATGGCGAGCACGGAGGGAGGCAAAGCGTACAAACAAGTCTGACAAGTGACGAGTGAGTAACGAAGGGCGGGAAACAACCGAAGTGCAGATGCTCAAAGGGAAAAGTAAATCTTACTGGTTCAGGACATACAGAGCAGGTTTTAGAATCCTAAAGCTGCAGTGAAGTCACGTCCATATAAAGTCTAAACTAGTAGAATGTGGTGAATCAAGTTATAAATGACACTAAATAATAATGCACGCCCCCTTTTTTCCCCCCCGGTTTGAAAGTAAGCTCCTCCTGGATCCAAGTTCCAGCTCAGCCAGACTGGTTTCCCACCTACCAGTGTGGCTACTTTCCTGGCACTGCAAAATCGAATAAGAAAGAAAAGAAAAACCTGTTAAACGATTTATAGAAACAATGTCAAAGTGTAAGAGGATAAAGCAGGTGCAATGTGATCTTTAATCTCTTTTGGTTTAAAGACGCACCTCAATCTGTTTAATCCTTTTTGATTACGGCGGGTAAAAAGAGCTCTGGAGTGAGCGAGACATAATGGGATAAACCACGACGACGGGCCAGTTGTCTTGATTTCGAAGCGCAAATATTTTGATTTGAATTTGAACATCGCCACATGTGTGTTTGAGCTTTATTCCGCAGAAATTTTGCACAAGTCAGGGTTCAACGGTAAATGGGCTAGTCAGGGCTCAATGGATTATTATTTTTTTGTTTTGTTTGTTTTTTTAACTCTCTGGGGAGCTGGATCCCTCTTGTCCATCAGGCATTTCTTTTTAAATGATTTTGGGGCGTCGCAAAAATGATAATGACACCTTGGCCGGTGATGTCGGCACCTCAGGAATGCGGTCCTTGGCATCTCCATTGAGAAATACACATGCGTTTGGCACAGATCGGATCATGTCTCTTTATTCCGTGTTATGCAATAAAGCAGTTTGCGCACAAGTATGCGAGACAATTGAAGTAAAAATCTCAGCAGAACAAACCAACGGTTTCATGTACTCTCCTCCATAGGAGGAATATTATTATGGAGTTTTGGCCGTGGCGGATCTGCTGGCATGGGACCTGGCACTGAATGGCCCTGACCTTGCTGTCTCTGTGCCCCAACACCCACGCGGACCTTCGCCGGCTAAATCCAGCCCCACGCCACTTCCTGTGTGCCACCCCTCCCTTCTCAAAACATTCCAGAGGGCACTATCTATCGACTCGTCTCTGTCGGGTCCACACTCCGGGGTTTCCTCCTCTGTCATTAGCTCGGCGGCAGTGGCACTGTGGCACCGAGCCAAAGCATGACACACGCGTCTTATAGAATAAAACGCTCTCGGAAATCGGCTCAAAACACCGGAGAGGAGTTTTACAGCCGCGCTTGAAGGTGTAATTATACATCAGCCACCGTGTTGCACGTTCTGACATTGGACGGTTAAAGTGTGTTGTTAAAAGCGGGGACTACGACGGCAGATAATGTGTCCGGTTTGTTTGTTTGTCTGAGGATGGGTGTAACCCTGATTGCCGGGTGATGATATACATTACTGGTGATGAACATATATGGTTGCACGCTTCTTTTTGTTCTCTCCTGTGGTGACGTCTACAGTAAACAAAGACGACACAGTTGGGAGTTAGTCATAATCAGCCAGACTCATCAATCATCTGCGGGATAAAGGCACGAAGTGGATGACTACGATTCAGGAGCCAGCCAAGTGTGCCGTGGTCGTCAAATCCAGCAGAGAACAAAAAAGGGAGAAAAAAAGCCACAATCCCACTGTGACAAAGCTCTCCTCTGCAACTGGGCTTCCTCGATCTGTGATTACAGACATCTCATCGTCTGCTCTCGTCAAAGCCGAGAGCATGGGAACTGTCACAGATCTTAATGGAATAATTACTACTGAGGTATTCTTCATAGGAAATAACAGCTTAAATGAAAGGAGGGGAAAACCCAACAGCCGGAAAAAACACACTTTTCCAACAGGGTTCCTCATAATAGCTAAGTGCATATTGAGTCTGAGAATAGACAACTTTCTTAGCTTTGCCTGACAACTCTCCGCTATAGTCATCCATGTGTCGGTTTCTATTGGCCAGACGCTGAGATTAGAGCTACGCCTCAAATATACGGTTTCCAGTTTTGCTTTCGGTGCAAAACATGGTTCTTCCATTTGCTCCACCGTACGCTAACAGACGTTTTTTTTTTTTTTGAAGATGCCAAGTTTGTGAGCATGTGTGCGACCAACACTCAGAGAGTCCTTTCATGGTCAAAGGGTGATGGCTCCTCGGCGAGTCATACCGCGTCATTGTGATGAACTGTGCAATCATCAGCCGGTCACGCCGGTATCTAACCTCCGCTTCCTACAAATCAGCCATCCATCTGCGGCAAAGCCTGACAAAGCGTCTGTGATTAACAACATAACCATCTCTATTAGAAGTGCAGAAATACCAAGCAGCCTTCACGCCAAGATGAACCCGACACGCGGCTCGGCTTGGCACGAATTAGCAACTCAGATGGGAACAGTCACACCCCAGATTTCAACTCATTGGGGATGTAGAGGGGGGAGAGACCCGCAGTGATTGCAAAGCTGGCATACTTCCGTTAAGCAGGTGCACTCTTTACTGAATTAACCTTTTTAAATTGTGCCTCTTTTATTTCTGCAAAACCAAACATTTGCTGCTGGGCGTTGTGGGCACGCCCTAAACCCTGCTGACCCATATTTCTCTAAAATTGTTTCCATAAATTACTTAGTAGACCTCAGGCTGTATTGAAGACTTTAATTGAGTGATTGACAACATAAACTCATCGTGGTAATAAATAAAGTGACATTTTAATTTTATTTCAAAAGTGTATCATTTGCTCGAAGTTCATCGCCCATGACCGCCGCCCACCCACCGAGTAGTTGGTGAAGTGATCCTACAGCGATCTTTAATTGCCTTGTGCTCAGTGGCGATGTGGGCTCCAAGCTTTGACAAACACCCATTAGGAGAGAATCCAGTTTCCACATTAAAGGGATTAATGGATTAACATGTGTTTGACCTTGTACTTATTCTATCTCTACCTCCTGTAGTATGACATATAGGTCTAATCCAAATCTGGTAAAAGCTAGTTTTGTCAAATCACCCGAGGGCAAACATCAGGAGCTTCCATGTGGTTTGCATCAGGTGGAGTTGATGTATTTGAGCGAGATCTCAGGTTCATACACAAGGAACATGCACAAACTCGAGTCTTTGTGATGTGATAAACTACTACAGGACCAGCTTTGTCAAGGTTTTTAGGTTAAGCCTCTGAATTTTGCTGGCTGTGCTGGATCTCTGCAAATATCTTTTTTTTGCAGACTGTCATCGGATATCTGAGCCATGTTCTCTCTCAAGCTTCGTGAGTATACTGCAGTTAACTACATACCAGCGGTAACCTCATAATGGCAATTTAGAGATGCAGCACAATGTCTGGTGTGCGTCCCCCATGATTATAGATTTTCATTTCTGCCCCTGCTGACCTTTTACTTTGAACTTTGTATCAATTACTTCCTCTTGACCATTGGGCGAATCGTTGTGGACTGGGTCAAGTGTCACTATAATATCTGGATTTGTCTGTCACTGATAGCATTGAACATGTCCAAAATTCTAAAACCTTTATAGAATGAAATGTGTGCCGTGTTATCTACGTTAGATGATTGGCTTCCAAGTACCTCGATAATACGCATGTACATATACATATAATTGCACGGTTCGATTTTCTTCGCCTCTACTGACGTAAATCGGGTTTTACTGCTTTGTTTACAAAATTCTCTGACATGAGTTTTCCCATGTGTGACAGAACCTATAGAATTCTGTAAACGTGGACACCCCCATTTGTTTACCATTTGAGCCTCCGACTGCGACAGACCATACCGCACTTATTGCGAGGTGCGGTGAGGTGATAACTTGCGTCCATAAAACTGTCTGTGCATCAGATAGCGACGAGCTTGCCTGAGCGCACCAGCGGATTTCTGCTGAGCGAGACCGCAAAGGGTGTGGAAGGAGGAGGAGGAGGAGGTGCTGGTGGTTAGCTCTATATAAAGAAAAGCAGAGTTTACGACATTGAGGTTTTTATTAAAATCATCCTGCACTCGCTCTAGTTGTCAATACGGAATCCCCGGCTTTGTTGTAAAGAGATCTCTATGCAATTAGAGAGAGAGAAAGGGGGCGAAGAGAGGACTGTGAAGAAAAGGAAGTCTGAAAGCCACCCGGGTACAAGAACACAAATGTAGAATTCTGTATGAGACTCATTTTAAGGGCTACTAGGGTTTAAATTATTAATATCCAACCCAAATGGTACCATGCTCAGCTTTATGTTAAGTTCTATTTGTTTATATAAAAAATTATGAAATAATATGAAATATAAAAAAATAAAATGCAAGACTACTCGAGAAAAAGACTACTAGAAAAAATAGAAGAAAAAAAAGGGGGGGGGGCTGTGTGCCAGTGTATGTAGGAAATGGACTTCCCACCATAAAAAACCCACAAGCACATGTTCTTTTACCAGGCAAAGACGGACTCTCTCTGAGGTGAACCAGCTGCTCTGTAGGCGGAATGTTCAATTAGTGGTTTTTGTTGTTGTATCACTGAATGACATGAGAGGCCATTTCTGAGAATAGCAAAGTGGGCAAACTACAGTTTATGCTTTGCATGATTGATGGTATAGATACATCCTCAAGTTGGAGATGCACAGATTTGTGGGAAGTTTGAAGTGTTTTTTTGCCTGTTTTTTGTTTTGTTTTTTAACACGCGTTTTTTAAAAATCATATTGCACCTGAATACTCCATCATTTTGATGTGCTTGGGGCAAAAGTGCAGTATGCATGAGATGCTGTCATTACTTAGAACCGATGAGAGCCCAGAGAGAGGAAAAAAGGGGATAAATCACAGGTTTTGACGGCACATCCAGCAGAAGAGGAGTCCTCTGGGACGAAGACCGCTACGACCACTGCTGCCTGGCTTCAATCAAAAAGCCCTCCAAAATTGCAGGAAGAAACACATAATGGACTGTGGTGGATCGTAACACTACTGTAATGCTAATAGCGAGGGACAAACAGGTATTGATGAAGTACCTGACTTGCATTGTAAGGGACTCGGGTTTCATCAGTCTTGTCCATTCAAAACCGATTAGTCACAAGGGAGTGAATCTCAATGGGATTAGTCACATGGCTTATTATCTTCATGCACCCAAACACCTAGAATCATTAACACACTATAATGAAGCTATTAAGCCAAAAAGCATAAGACCAACATGGTTTTATTGCATCATAGAAGAGGACAGACAAAGCACGTGTGTGGGGTTTTTTTCTCTAAGCAAACTCATACATGATGACATATTCAATATATAATATACACATTATATATTTATAGGTACAATACACAAGATGCAGATGCAATTTTGTGCTGATCTAATTCAAACAGACATTCTAGAGGCTGTTTGCGTCACATCTGGTGGATAGACATGACAAATTACCGACACAAAGTTGTTATTTTGTAGTCGTGGTCGTGACAGAGCACAAAAACCACCCGCCTGAGTTCAACTGGGCCATGTCTCGGCCAGCGGTGATGTATTCATAATAGCACCAACTGGAGGACAGAGGCCTGGATTTCACTGCTAAAAGGAGCCTCTGCGATTCCCCAGAGACCGTGGAAGAAGCTGCTCCCTATCTGCCTTTCCATCAGTGTCTGCCGCTCTCATAGTTTCACACTAAATTAGACGCATTATTTGGATGTAATGAAGTTGCACGTTCCGATCCATGGAAAATACCTTTTTCTATCGAGCAAATATAACAATGATAACGCAGGTCTAATGAAAGGTGAAGCAGAACCATGTTAGAGCTTTTAATGAGAACTAAATCACTGATGTTAATGTATACAAGAGCTACCCTTCACCAGCGTTCTGGTGGATACACTGCTGATACTAAGAAAGGATTTTGGGGTTGTGATGTCGACAGAAAAACAAAGAGAAGAAAAATCTGCTCCAAGCCTAAAAGCTGCACTCTGGAATCCACGGATGCTCGTGAGCTGCCCTATCCTTGGAAAAAGATTTATTTCTCCCGACTACAAATGCCTTACAATGCACTGCAGAGCTAAATTTATACTGTACTGTATGTTACCAACAGCTTTTTATCTGATTTGGGACAAAGAGTAGTCGGCTAATCTCTATCTTGAAACATCAAATGATCACAAACAACAATTTCTGGGAAAGTAATGTCAAACCCTTGACCAGCATCAATATACTGCATGTACTACAGAAGCTAGTACCCAAATTTACACCTGACATCAGAATAACTCCACAGCTGTCTCAAGTGACCTCTTACTGTCGGATCTAATTTCCCCCCCACTCTAAATGCAAATATAGTCGTGCACGATTTCCATTTCCAAAGACCGAATGCTTTGTTGATTTTAACTGGGCGGCGGGTCAGTCTCGGCGTCTACTTTGCTGGAATTTAAAAGAGGGAGATATGGCGAAAGATCTGGGTCTATTCCCTGGGGTTTTTCCAAGGCAAATCAAATCACCCCAGATGTCAGATGCAAAGATGGTCTGAAGAGGACTGCTGAGAGCAACACTCTGTCCAGCTGGGATCTATACCGTCTATAGCTGGTGTCTGTAAACAGTCCAGCAACTTATATAATTATTCAAGGGGGATGTGACACAAAACGCGGTAATTCTTTTTAATGTTGGCCTTGAGTAAGAACCATTTGGTTTCTCTACGTAACCCGCAAATCAAGTGTCACCGTTTCTTCTCAAAGTTTCGCTATTATTAACAGCCCAATCTTAATGGGGTCTTGAACTTTGCTTTTAATGACAATCGCGCTCATGGGGCTTTTGAATTAATCCACAAATTAAATAGCAAAGATGTGTAAATAAAAGCTGTCTCCATGTCATTACCACACACAGTTATCTCACTAAATGAACAGTTGAGCAACAATAGTAAGCCGATATTGGCCAGGTGACAATTCTGTGAAGCCCATACAGAATTCCAAATGTATTGATTACAATTTGTACGTAATATACAAGACATATACATATATATTTGTCAGTGAAGGCCCAGACACCGAGGACCCAGAATGACTGATTTGATCAATACTAGTAACCTCTGCCTGCTGTCATCACCTGACTCATGATAATGATAATGGTGTCCACGGCCGAATTGGATCCATTTATCGACAACAAAAAAAATCAATACTATTTAGGAATTACTTGCAGATGAGGTGTCAATTGTTGGCGTCAGAGCCGGGGGGGAATTTATGGAAACGTATGCCGGGGCTCTGATATGCTGAGCCGATCACAAAGGACTCCCGCTGACAGGAGCTGACGGATGTGTCGCATAACTTCGTCTGTTCAAAGCTGCACTGCAAAGCACTTCAAAGGCGGCAGACAGCGGCCCTGTAGCTGCCACGACGCATTCCCAGGTAATGCAATCAGTTGGTGCATCAACAAATAATCATCTGCATCTGTTTTCAGAATTATTTAAACACTGAAATCATTTTTTTTTTTCATTTCTTTGATCTCCTTCATGTTTCGGGGCCAAGCTTCATTTGCGAGGATATGCAGGATTTGCCCTCCGATAACAATCTTTTTAATATTCTAAACCCATTTTACAGACCAAGGATTGATGGATTGACAAAATAGATTGACAAGTTTGTATTCTAACCAAGCTCTATGAAAAACTAAAACTCTGATTTCACAGTTTTGTCAAGAACTCTGAATACGAGTCGTGCAGATGTTTGATAAAAAAGAAATTTAAATTGGAAATGTAAGATTTTCCGGATTCGCCCCAGTGTCTCCCGCCTGTTATCTGTGGCCAGTCAAACGTCTCTCTCTCTCACTTTCTCATTGACTGCCTGTTCTGAAAGTGCTGAATTTACTGCAGAAATTACCAACACTTGGCCACAGGCCGCTCGGTGGTACCCAAGGACAAACCAGTGGCTTGTGCCATGTCGGAAACAGATGGTTGATATGATAAATGTTCACTGCAAATCAGCGTTGATGCTGTGAGGGGGAAAGTGGCGTCAAATCCTCTTTGCTGAACGTGTGAAAATGCAGTATACGAATGTAGTAACTGTATTTTCTCAGCTTGCATCAGCATTTAAAAGAACTTTCTTTTTCTTCCGGAGAGATATTGACCACCTAAATTTACAACTGAGGCCGTCTGCTCTCCGGCTGGGTTTAAAAACAGCCTGGACCAGCATTTCATCTTCCGGAAGACCTCTACTGTCACAGGCTAAGTGGATCTGGCAAAAGACCGGAGCTTTCTGAATAATTCCTCAGAAGTCAAGCCAGTGACTCAAACATCGATATGGATGGAGAGGTCAGACATGCCGCGCTGACCTCATTTTCATTAAAGGTTTGGATGCAGAGCTGCAGGACATGATTAAGTGCGGTTCTCAGGGCCTGTGGCATAATGAGCGACACAGAGGGCTGGAATCATGTTGCCACTTTACAGCGATACCAAAAGCAGCCGGGACGAGGCGTGAAAGCAATGCTTGAGACCATGCACATGCTCAGAGATCAAGGAAGCCCAGCTGACCGAATAACCTGGATACTAGAACCAGACTGTGAAGGTGTCTGAACAGGTTTTAAAGCACGAGTATCGAGGTTTTGTCTGAATAAGCTAAGTGGGGTGGGAAGCAGATCTCATGGAGGTGAAACCATGGAGACGTTTGTGTTTGGTTGTCTGCCCCACTGCAGATACCTGTCTCAGGTTTAGTTTTAGGTGGCTTGTGCGTCGAAAATAATACCGCGCTTGTGTTTCTGAAAGTCTAGCCTTCCT
>CAESWR010001388.1:99198-112309 GCA_903171835.1 Mullus surmuletus | reverse complement strand
TATACTGGGTGCGTTTAATTTTCGCCCCAAATCGACAGGAAAAATATTTATTGGATTGATCGTCGTCATCTCGCACCTTCACTTGCGAGGACATGCCCGGCCCGGCTCCAATTTAATGCAAGGCCACACCGGGGCCGTGCGTGCGGCCGGTGTGAGATAAGTGATAAAGTAATGCAGTGAGTGATTGGGATGCGTCCGCACATAATTGCACGTGTTTGTGTTTGCGAAGAAGAGGAGCACGTTGCTTATAGACTAATACTAATACGCCTGCTGCTTGGTATGAGCAGCGGCGCGTCCCCAAGACTCGGGCCTGCAGATTGGTTTCACACTACGGAGTGTTTAATAAACAGAATGACGGGGAAACCGAGACCCCGCAGTCAGAAATGGGGGCAGACAGAGGGGCTGCACGGATCATTTACGACCCACAGCGGCTTTACAGCCTCCGGGGCTATTTGAGTCCAAGTGGAGACCGTTTACCGTGACGTTTGTTTGACACTTGTATAACTTTTTTTTCTTCTGCTGTGTGACATCCGCTTCCAACTCGTACGTTTAACTTGAAAGGAGGCTTGTTTAATAGGAGCTTTTAGCGAGGTAAAAGCCTTTATATTTTTTTAATTGGATTAACTCAGGATCACGCGTAAGTCGTTCCGTTATCGGACGAGTCTCGGGTCATGTGGTGGCGGTTTAATTATCTCATAATCAGAAGGAAATGAAAGAAAAAGATGTGAATTTAAGATAATGGAACGAAAATGCGGAAGCTGCTTTTGGCCTCTGCATTCAGATACATGGAGGTAAATTAGAAATGTTCCAATTGCACGGTTCTGGGCGAGAGAGATTTTCTACAATTTGGAATGACATTAGCGTTTTGGGTTTTTTTTCAAATCGTGTGTTTGATTTTAAGAAATCTTATCTATGAAAAAGTGGACTGAATTAGGACCAGCAAGTCTTTCAGGCATTTCTATCACTTTGAATAAGTTAGCATTGAATTTTTTTGTATTATCTAGTCGGCTTGTGGTAGTTACAAAGTAAACACCCACCAACGCTGTGCCCACATCAGGATGAAAATTACAAAAAAAATCCATTAAATCTGTAATTTTGAGCCAAAGGATAAGATCATTTATAGTAAGCTTCCAGGAAAGTGTCAGATAGAAAAGATCAATTATGCCATTATTCATTCATCAACCATTCTCGCCATTTGCTCGTTTGCCAAATGTGTGTAATGTATCTTTCAACGCTCCGCCATTCTCACTCATGTTCTTAAACTGAAATGTGCATAAAAGTGGAGAGGTGGAAACGTGTGTGATTTAGCAGCGAGGTCACAGGCTGTGATTTTCAATCTCGGGGCTGGAAGAGTCTGATTCCACAGACACGACTCTTAAGAGCGAAGAGTGAATGAGTCAAACCAATTTCCAGCTTTCATTTCAGCTTCTTGAGTCAATAAAAGGTAGAACCCCACAAACTACAATGATGAACTATTGCGCTGCAGGAATTGCAGGGATGAACCTTCGTTAATGTAATTAGTGTAACTGTGCTTTTTTTTTTAATCCTCCAGTGGGGAAAATTAAAAACAGGATTGGGAGCAATTAAGAAAGAAGATAGCTGTTTCAAAATTTAATTTCCGCCTTTCATTCACATAACAGCGTTTAATGAGAAACATTCCGCTCGCTTCCTTTGAACTCTGATAAAGGTGGGGAATGTGTTGGGGGGCTGTGAAGTTTCAAACGTATTTTGCATGTCTTCAACTAATTCTTGAAAGCTAAACTAGTTTGTTTTTTTTTACTCCGAGCGGTTGAAAGAGGTATTTGCGAGACGTGGTTGCCAAGTGACTGCTGCGGCACGGTGGGTTTGAGACCATCTGTCCAGTTGTAATTGTTTTTGCTCTCGGTGACGCGGCCTAAGCGGAGGCAACGGGAAGTTACAGTAGATGAATGACCAAATGAGGAGGAGAGGAGACTCATTACCTCCTCGTTAATGCCAGATGCCGATGCCAAGGGGGTCAGATGGAAGATGCACTACGTCAGTGGCGCAGATGCAAATAGAAGATTGGATCAAACGTCCATCCTAAACAGATTTGCCGCACATGTTTGGGAATTTAATAGGACAAAGGCTCACAGATGGGGACCGTCGACGGCGATAAGTACAGTCCAAGGACGATGAATGTGAGGTTAAGTAAGGTAAAGGAACGTAGCTCAGTCGATATTTACAGTATATAAATGAACATTGGCGTTTCAGACGAAAGCACCAGGCAGTTATTTTAGAGTCAAGGCAGTACAATCCACGTTATTTTATTCATATATGTGTGTATTTAGACAACATTTATTGTGATAGATGGGACAGATGTGGAAAGAAAACAGCGATGGCACTTCTAAAGCCGACGTGTTTTTCCGCAGACCTCCGGAGTGAGTCGTTCTAAAGCCCTTAATGGAGCCTTTAATGCAACACATCTCTCTGATGGGATTTTGGAGAGGTAAACCAACTGACAGTCCTGTAAATATTAGCATAGTCTCGCCGCATGCCTGTGCGCGAATGTGTACATGTGTGGTTGCTGATTGTGTCCACCTGCAGATATTTTCCATCTCACTTTCTCCGTGTTAGTGGATGCAGTTTTGTGGGAGGAAAGCGCAGGAAACTTAAAGCACTGTAGCCGGCCGGAGACCTTTTTCACCGAGAAAAGCCCCCTTCGACACGCCAACGTACCAATGAATTGTAAACAGCGGCCGGAGAGTATGCACACTTGCCCACTGTACACTTTTACAAACAACACCTCAGTTAAGTTAAACAAGACATTAAGAGCACGCAATGCAATAGAGAGAGAGAGAGAAGGGGGCACGGGAGCCCCCCGGAACGTGAGGATATAATAGCAGGACGGAAAGAGAATCTATTAACAGTCAGCAGCTCCATGGTCCCGTAGCTGGGGCTTCAACAACCGACCGCCCCCGTCTCCTACTAGCTTAAAATTCATTCCTCGTCTAAACATTTCTTCTTCTTGCTTGCAAATGATCATGAGGTGTATTCATTATGTGCGACTTAGCCAGACGGCGTGTCTCTTCCAGCAGGTATCAACAGATATGAATAAAATAATCATCGGAAATCTGGTAGTTTGCTGAATCCCATCGCCAACAGCAATGGTTTTGACACTCAACTAGATCACTACATAAGGTGTCGATCTATCTTTATTCCCTAGATTCAAAGAGTTTACAGGGTTAAAGGCTGCCCTGGAAAAATCTGAGTTGGCAAACTAGCTACACCGCAATACAGTTAGTTTTTGGCATCACATTAAATGACTGCATGTGCTTTTTTTTAAGCAAACCATTACACGTTGGAACGGTAATGAAGGGCCAATTATCTATCAACATAAGATTCAATCTAGATCTGGAAAAACTATTTGGCTGATAAGCTGATTCTTAAACTAATGTAAGTTTGTTTTGTAGTTCATTGGTTGCAATTACCTTTGCTAGGGGGGAAAAATCTTTTAAATTCTTGTAGTCACTCATCGCAATATATTGGAATGACCACAAATTCAATCTTATAAATATATATATATATACTGTATCTTCATATCAACTTGAAACTTCAGATACTGCCATTGGTGAACGTTATTTACCAAGAAGACAGGGGCAGTGGACAGTGATTGGCTTTATATAAATGATCTCATGTTCTCCATTGGATGTGTTTAGTGACCTTTTTGGCAATCTAGATAAACAGTTTTAGCTCCCATGGCTAAAAACACTGACCAAAGCAGATGAAACTTCACTCGCAACAAGGCTGAATGTCGAGCTACACCTGCGGTATCGAGGGAATGCGGCGAAGAAACACCACAGCATTGGAGGCTCAGCACCAAAACGTCACCAAAATGTAAAAGAAAAAAATGGAATTGTGCAGACTACCACCTCACCGTTATCCATGTCTGTGAAACCTGTCTTGCTGAACTTCCACTTCCACTCGCTCAACACACATCATTTTACTTTTTTTCCCCCCCGTCTCATTAAGTCCATGCCAACTCTTCACACCGCCGAGCTGGAGACCTGGAGCCAGCCCACCTCTGTGTAGGCCCCTGTCACATGCCAGTAGACCGCCCCCATCAGTTTGGTCCAGACCATCTGCACCTCTGGTGTGAAGAATTCTGGGAAGTCTTCGGCCAAAACCTCCAGCATAACACCACTCAAGATCTGGAGGAAGGGAGACAGAGAGGCCGTGTGAATATGAAAAGCCGGGCAAATCTATTATGAGCGAGATCATGAGAAGTTAGAAGGTGATCCACATAACAATGAATGCAGAGACGGTTATTAGAGGGGGAAAAGAAAAAGCCCTGATTCACCGCGGTGGAAAAATCAGGCGAGACAGGTGAGAATTGAAAATAATATCAGCAGAGCATGAAAGCAGTGGGCGGACAGGCGGCAACAACCAGGCCGAAAATGACAAAGTAGACGAGGGAACATAGGTGTGGCGTGGACGAGTGGGTGGCATCTACATAAAAGACGAAACCCAAAACATGAATCTTAGTTGCTTTTTAAATGAGGCGGATGAGTGATGAGCACCTGAGGCGACGTCAC
Organism: Mullus surmuletus; assembly: GCA_903171835.1. Taxonomy (NCBI): domain Eukaryota; kingdom Metazoa; phylum Chordata; class Actinopteri; order Syngnathiformes; family Mullidae; genus Mullus; species Mullus surmuletus. The sequence continues at coordinate 107,756 of CAESWR010001388.1, read as the reverse complement.
ACTGCAGGCAAACGCAATCACTCAGCTGCAGCAAACAATCTGGGAGAAGGTGCGTCTGTGGCAAACGATAAAACATTTGCCAAAACAAAGTGATTGAGAAGGGTTCGGGGATGCAGGTGCACGCTCCCGGCACGTTGTCTTTATCCTTTGCGTCCTCCATCTGCCCGTTACCAGAGGTGGGCAGAGGAGCCAAGATTTTTACTCGAGTAAGAGTACCGTTACTTTAGAAAAATATGACTCAAGTAGAAGTGAAAAATAGTCATCTAAAAAATTACTTAAGAGTAAAAAAGTACTTGGTGAAAAAACGACTCAAGTAGTGAGTAACTGTAATATCTGTTCAATCAGACAGACAAAAATCTATTTTTAAACAATGTGCAGATTCAGGTAAACCCCTTTAACTAAAATGATAATAAATTAAGTCTTTATATATATACACTGTATATATATATATATATATATATATATAAAAAAAAAAAAGCTGTTCTTTTGCAACATGTTTAGGCTAAACATGCTCCTCTTCCTCAGACCCTTGTTTCCTCTCCCATTTTGCGTGTGTATTTCTTTTCTGTCCCTCAGCTACGAATTTGTGTGGTCATGTGGCTGAATGGCTGCTTCTGATTGGTGAAATAGAGTCATATGGTAGAGCCTTTTGCAGAAGTGTTTCTAGCATAATAAAGATGCATAAACATACTCAACTAAAAGTAAAAAGTATTGTGCATAAGGGTTACTCATAGAAGTACATTTGCAGCAAAGCTCACACTCACTATCATGATATGTGCTCGCATCAATTAAATTCACCAACAAAAGCTTAAAAAAATAAAATAATAAATGAACTTGCGGGTGGGACCTTGCATATATGGGCTAGGAGTTGACAGTGGGGACATTACCACTTCATGATTTATTCATACGTTGATCAATGAAATCTTAAAACTCATCCTGAAGGCAGTCGGAAGCCAACAGAGCCGCTCAAATGGTGGAAATGTGTTCTCTTCACAGCTGCATTGATGAAGCAACTGCAGACGAGATTCAAAAGAGATGAAGAGGGAAGCGTATGATTCCCCCCTCTTCAGTCAGATGAAGAGGGGAAGCATATTTGACTTTGATTTGATTTGGAAATTATGCAATGGCATGGTGTAAACTGAACATGGGATCTTGAACATTACTTCTACTGGTCGTTCTGTGTTTTTCTGCATCAACAGGTAATCGGTAGTGTTACGGTCTGTTAATGTCATCACTCCATAAATTATCCCTTTTATCTTAAAGACAAATCGTGTTTATTCTCTTCATTCATACGTTGCACGCTCGATTCAAGAGGAATTATTAGTTTCTATCATAAAAAGATAAACTGATTTAAAAGGAAATCTATAGAAGTTTATCAGCTGTATGTTAATATGATACTGTACATGTGGGTTGAGTCTCTCTTAGTTTGTTTCTTAAGCTAAGATAAAGGGTTGGGGGTATGGGGTACCTGGAATAATATTCCAGGATTAAAGGAGATCAGAAAAAAACCCTGCACTTTTAGAAAAAGATCTGTTTTATTATTATTCTTTGTATCTAATTTTGTCTGCATTTCATAAGCACCATTTCCCATAAGCCCCAGGCCGTCATGGTTTGAACATCAAGGGGCTGATGCTTGCCTGGACTTGTCGGTTATGGCACTGGGAAAAAAGAAATGTAAGGCATCAAATATCCCAAACGGAGTGATGATACATAGTATATGTGATTTATTTTTTAATTTTAATTTTTTTATAATCTTATCTTATTTTTATTTTTTTAATGCTACCTTGACACATATGCCACTGTTTTCGCATGTTACATAGTTTCAGTTTTTTGAGTTTGTTTGGGTTATTTCTCTGCTCAGAGACTGTTCCAGTGTTCGCCCCCCCCCTTTATTTTGGGAGTTTGAGGACGAAATGGGAAGAAAAAAAGAGAAAAGGAAAAAGGGAAAGGTAATATGGGTGTAACCTCACTTTATGTATCCATTGCTGCACTTTATGTATCCATGAAAGAAATGCAAGAAGCTTTCCTGTCGTCATCCCAGAAAACAGAACAACCACACACGTGAAGGGAAGACTTCAGTCACCTTAAAGTACATGGGTTCCACCTTGTGTTTGATGGCGTGGGCCTTTCCCACCAGGGCCAGCACCGACGACACCTTCTCCGGATCATGGAGGTTCTCCACCACGGTATTGATGGCGTTCATCACCCTGCGGGCGTGGTGCCGAAGTTGGCTGCTTCGCTCCATCTCCTCGGGATCCTCCATGTCCTGGAACTGGCTGAAGTACTGTTTGGCCGACGGGAAGTTCACAAAGAACCTACGGCGGCAAAAAAACAAAACAAATTCGAGACACATAAGCAGACGCCACAGAGAATTTTGGAAAGCTAAACAAGTGTTGGACTTCTATGCAGCATCGGCGAGGAGCGGAGAGCAGAGTGTCGAATCCTTTCCCCTGCTGCAGGGCTGACGATCAGGCAATTTGACTTTAATTGAATGCAGGTGTGCTGGAGGAGGGAATTTAATTCGCAGCCGTGTCTGCTGCAATTCACAAGAGTTGGCAAACTCGCCAACTTGTAGAACTGCCAGCACGTTTACGTAACAAATGCGTCTGGACGAGTCTTCAAAGGCGCACTTTTCCTTTTGAACTCCGCCGAAGATGAAGAAGACTTTACATCAAGGGACGACCACAGACGGCTGCTCTCATCACACTGATGGTGATGTATGGTCTATGTTTAATCACCTGAGATGATTCAGTCATGAGATGTTCCATTTCGGTTTGATTTTCCTTAAGAAGCACCTTTGGGGGCCGTATCAGAGCATTGAAGATAAATCTACTTTTCTGGACATTTTCACTCCCATGTTGACACAAATGCTTGTAACACTTTTCACTCGGCATCACTGAAATATGAAACAGAATGAGGAACAGCCGTGATTCGAGCTGAAAGAGATAATGACCAACATGCTGATCAGGGCTGCCAACTCCTGGAAAAATAGAAAAGGGACACCTCGTTGGCAGGGTCGATTGTCTTCACCTCTATCGGCATGATGATTTTTTTTTTCTGTGTAGGGTGACGAAACATCCTCTTGTCCCAGGAAATGTCCTGTTTTCATATCCTGTCTTGGCCGTCCTGGGGTTTTTTTAGAAAGTGATGGAAATGTCGTGGTTGTCAATGTTTCTGCCAGTATAGCTAATATTATTTCATATTTTTTAGTTATTCATTTGGCCGGTAAGACTTAAAAAGTAAGCAATTATTTTCTTACAAGCCGATGTTTATACCACAGAGGTTGTTATAGACATTATTTCTATCATTATAGAATTTTTGCACCATTGAAACTTGTCAGAGAAATGGAAATTATAAGGCATCTTTGAGTAAACTTCCAGTATTTTGTAACACTAGGCGACGACTTTTTTCGACTTCTACTGAACATCTAACATTCACGTCCATCCCACTTGTTTTATTACACTGTGCAGTGTGACGTCGGAGTCTTATCTGTCTCAGTTTTGGACGTCCACTTTCGGTCCACTGAAGGGATTGTATTGTAACATCAGGAGACGTCTTTTTTGACATTGATGTTGAATTGACGTCTTTTCTACATCATTTTTGGACGTCGAGGCAACATGTTTTTTGATGTCCAGACGACATCTTTTTTCAAAGTCCAGGCGACGTCATTTATGGACGTCAAGGTGATGTCTTCCATTGACGTCCATCCCACGGGTCACGGAGCAGGAGAGAGTGGGGAATACATTTGCCGTAAAATTGGATAAAAAGCGCCCCATCATTCATCAACTGATGACTGACTATTTTTGATTCACACAATGCTAACCAGCTGTCATTTTAATGGCCATAGTGTGTTAGTAATATAACCTTACCCCTTTACTTAAACAAAAAAGGCAGTCAATTGAAATGAAGCTCATTTCATGAACCAAATTCTCCAAATAAATACAAAAATCCATTTAATTCATATAACTTCAGCTGAGCTCAAAGTTCAGTGAACTCTATACGATTCCGAAAAAGGCTGATGTGGTTTTTGAGAAGTCTTTTTCAGTTTCCCGTGACAATAAAACCCCATACTTGTTTTTTCCAGACTTCAACAAACACTGAACAACAGATGGATTTACTTGTGCACACACACATTTATGCTCTGACCCAATTTAAATGTTGTCGGGGCTCGCGCTGCCTAGAATTGCTAATACAATTATTTCCCAGTCGGAGTTTGGCCCCGGGCCGCCCAGTTCGGCTACATGCACATCCCCGGATCCGATGTCATGCTAGGCCAACAAAGGCTTGGCTCGCCCTCAGCACCTCTAGCTTGGCTCCACCAGCTGTCACACTACATACATACTTTTTTTTTTTTTTGCTGGGTGACAGGAGTAACAAAGAGCATTTAGTAGTTCTTGTTCTGCCTTAGAAAAACATGAAAGTTAACCACGGCGCTTTAAGTAGACAGGGTGCTGTGTGTTTTGTAAAGGCAAAAAAGGCCTCTGTTTTATGCCTGTCCTACAGTGTGTGTTTGAGTGATGAGGGTTTAATCCCTGCTCGCACGAGTGTGGCTTTACAGTACATTAAAAGAGAAGAATATGCAACAGGCACAGCACGGGGAACACATCCAATTTGGCATCATAGTCTCAAAAAGTCCCCTAGAATTTAACGGTATGACTGTTTTCAATATGATTTAGACAGTGGTGCACGTGTTATCTTCAAAAGGAGCATTACGTTGAGGTGTGATGTGATCCCCAGGCTTCATGGCTTTCTCCCAGAATCAATGACACACTCGTGAATGAGTGCTCACTCAGTATGTCTGTGGAGGGGGGGGGGGTCTCCTCTAGTAAGGTGTTTATGGCCTGTCCTACCTCATCAGAGTCTGAACAATAAGTTCTTTTTCTGGCTGCACTTGCCTCCTCAAAGGTAATCATCTCTATCTGATGCAAGGTTCATTCCCTCACCGATAATCCCTTATTTCGTGACATTTAATGGCGGTAGTTTAGTAGTTTACCAGACCTGCAACAAACTTTAATGGGTTCATCGCAACACGTCCCCACCAAAGTTGAGACACTTTGTTTCAGAACTCCAAACAAAAGCCGAATCTAATTTCTGCACACAGACATAAAACTTGTGTGTGTTATATTGTCAATTGCAGCCAGAATTACAGTGAAATAAGGTGGTACTGCATGTTTGACATCCATGATGCCACAAGTACTGTAGAGGCACATCTCGGATCATTTTGTCCCTGTGTGACAGGACCGCCGATGTTTAGTGTGTCGAAGAGCTCCAAACAGATTCCTGCACCAGTCTCTGCATTTAAATGAAGCCATCAAAGCCGCAGAGCACAATTAGTGGGGCTTGTTAATCATACTTTGATTAGGCTGGAGAGCTTTTCAAATTCTTTGGAGTGCCAGGAACAACCTTGAGACTTCCTGCGTGAAACTCAAGGACACGTTTCACATGGTAAATTCTGTACCTTAATTATCAGCAACTTACTGCCTGGAAAAAAAGGAAAATGTAAGGATGAAGATTTCAGAGCTAATCACTAAAGGTATGTAGAGACTTTTATACTAGACAAAAAGAAATTGAATTAAAATGATTTGTTCCATTATTAGTATTTTACCATTGTAGATTTGTCATTTTAATAAAATGCACTTGAGACACGTCGTACTGAAAGGAACCGGGCTTCCCCTGAATATTGGATTTGAATCATCAGTGAAGAAGCATGAGCTAACTTACACCATGTCAGTGACTCATTGCTTTGTCTGTTGTGATATTTTTACAGTACACGGAGTAATGCAGGATAACAGCATGGCAATTACTTAAATAAACGATGATATCACTGGAGACACAGAGCAGACAGGCTTCTTTTTGTTTGCCGAGAACTTCCTCTTCTGCACAGTATGAGCAACCCTTTGGCTGCCAGGCAGCTGAGCAGAAGAGATGCTCAGTGGTGCGCTGAGGGCTTTCACAACTGAGCAATGACCATGGCACACACTTCTTATTTGTCTGATTGTGTGGGAGTCTGACGTTTTCACATCACACATGAAGGATAAAGACACCGAAATGTGTGTCTTAGGCTGTCAGAGAGGTTCAGTGTGGGCTGATGATGGGCTGAACTGAGGAGAAATATGAAGTCTATAATGAGTACTTCTTAGAAAGACGGAACTCGCTCGGTGAGAAGAGATGGGAACAAGCAGTACATTCAGTAAGTCACCATGAAAGTAAGTCACCATGGTTGAGATGAAGGGAAGTCATAATGGATATCTTTGTGTCTATACTTTGGTATATGACCACCGAATACCTGCAAAGGTTTTGGTATCACTCTGAATCAGCTTACAACATAAGTCATTTTACTACCAGATCTATAAACACAAGACACAGTGGAATCGCTGCTGTGTAGGAAAAATGTTGAGAACAGAACTATAACAAAATATCAAACCCACCACCTCAGCAGTCTTTCTCTATTGATGGAGTGTCTTAAAACAATCTTAATATACTTCCTGTATTTGAAGTTACCCATACCACATAATAACAAAGGAGGAATGAATAAATTACTGTATTGATTTTTAATCTAAAAGCAACAGCACAAATTCTAAAATTCCAAAGCACCTTTACTGTCTGTATTTTTATCCTTACATGTATGTGTTGCTAAGCGCAGGACTGTAAATTTGGAACACCATTTTACACGGTGCATTCGGAGGCATTACCGTGTGCGATGAAAGCGTCTAGCTCAAAGCTTCGCCATGCTTAAATAGACCCTGCAGAGCCTAAGAGGCTAATCTCACTCTTTCTTTTATCTTCATGTTATTTGTAGATATTGTTGGTATTTTGTATTTAGTGTATGTATGTTACTGTTGATCTGACAAATTATTGGATGAAATACAAATCAAAAATAGTGCATGTATACTATTATGAAGTGCTGCAGTGTGTTGTTATTGATCCAGCAAATGTACCTCAACTAAGGTGAGAGAAGGTGGTGAGAATACTGAATTATGTTTGTCACTCTGACACTTAAAATCCAAAATTACTAAGGTTTGATAATGTTCACCAAACTGCCATATGCACTGCCGAAGCCTAAGGGAGCTCTCACTCTTTGGTGCAATTGCATTTTTACGCATTAGTGAGCTATTGTCACCATTTCCATGCATCCAGGCAGATGGATCAACGCAAAAATGCAAATCCATGTCCACACGGCAGCTGTTGTGCACTTATTTTACAAATAAGATTTCAATCATGCAGAACTTTGACCCCGGTATCAGCCTCAGGTCATATTAGGTAACCAGAGAACTAAGAAAGAGCAAAAAACATATAGTGTGCAGGTTTAAATATAGATGGAGGATGGCTTTGGATTTAGAATTTGATCGATACTGAAATATGCCAAATTCCAAATAATTACTGAATATATCTTTAATGTTAAACTCATAACATCAACCTCAGGCAGGTCACTCCCAGGTCTAGCAGCTATAACTTTAATGGAACCCCTACAATTTGGTGATTTCCATTGACATGAAAGAGCTGAAGGATGAAGGTGTAAGTTGTGGAGATACATCGCTCATAGGGACTCTGGACTAAGACCAGTTCATTCAGCAACCCCGGCCAAAAATATAGCGATAGATGCTGGTTTGGTATCTCTAGCACGTTCCCGTCACGAGTCATTTATATGTTGGGTTACCATAGGATACCATAACTGCAATGACCAAGGGGTCAGAGGTCCGCATAGGACCTAAAAACCAATCTCCACAATGGAAGCCCATACAGACTCGGGACCAAAATTGGCATGTTCGGCACCTGACACTGTTTGTACTCCTCTAGCTTTGTCAGGTCAGGAGCTACAGTCAGTCAAAAACAACCGTTACTTTAGAACTAAGTCGTTCTTGTAGATCTTTGGGTACCCAAGTTACGAGCATGGCTCCATCTTCATAGAAGCTTTCATTCCAGACATTGGGCACCATTGTGGATGCTGGAACATGCGCATCTCTGCAATAGAAGCTCGTAGTGACTTGAGTGTTACCCAGTCACACAGCACCTCTAAAAACATGGAGAAAGACGGAGACGGTTAAGTTAAGCAGCACCCAAAGTCCATTTCCGCGACGAAGAGCCATAGAGACCCCGGACCAAAGCAGGGAATTAGTTTCTGTCAATTTGTGGATGGACTCATGATTGTGTTATTTCTTGCCATAGACCTTCACAGAGAGCAAAGCCTTGAGGCTCTAAGAATGCTGCATGGCATAACTTCAGGGCAATACAGCTCCGGGAAAATGTAGAAATTCCATGCCACTACTCCAGCGCTGAATAGTCTTTTTAACCAAATCACGCACATTAGGCTGTTGTCCTTGATGCCCTTTTGATAAGTGATGCATAATTTCCCGCTATCAACTAATGAGCCTCTACTGCAGCAAGGATGGTGTCCTAACTTCTGGGTTAGAGTGTTAGTTGGGGAAAAAAAAGGGAATCTGAGGACAGTCATCTTACTCTCAGACAACCCCAAAAATACAGAGTCTGCCAAATATCCGGCAGTGTGGAGACAGCTTTGAAGGAACATGTGAGGAGATTACATTTACAAAAAAAAAATG
>CAESWR010001388.1:70592-89150 GCA_903171835.1 Mullus surmuletus | reverse complement strand
CAAAAAACTAACATTTCCTCACAAACCCCGCTTATCCCTCCACAGTGTTAATAATAACCCGCTCAAATAGCCCGAGGGTCGTGAAAGGGCTGTGTTCCTCCGCGGCAGTGACTCAGTGCTATAGAGCCTCCCTCGCAGGCGGCATCTCTGGGAAGCGGGTGGTGGGAGAGATATGGAAGCACGGCACGCCAACTTTAAGCTAGCAGGCTAACCTAGCCGATGCTGCAGCTGTTTGGCGGGGGGGGGGTCTCACACACACACACAGCCGGGCTACTGCACATCACCGGGCCCCGGTTCTGGTGCAGGATCCCACCATGCTGATTCCCTCCAGCGGATGGAAGTCAGTGTTGTGCGGTGAGTGAGGGGATGCGGCGTGACACGACACTCAGCAGCCGCCGATCCCCCCTCCCCTATCCCTTCCCCTCCCCTCCCCTCCCCTCCCCTCCTCCGCCCCAACCAACCCGTGACCTGACCCAGATTCGTGTCTAACAGGCGCCTGATTTAAGCACGGGTCTCGATTGTGGGTTAAATATCTCTGAGCACTCATCAGCAGAGGTTGTGCTCAGATTAATAAGAAGAGGGCTCAAGTGGTGTGTTTTCCTTCCAGGCGGACTTGTCAGTGCACCATCAACACACTTGTGTCCAGCAGGAAGAAAAAAACCCCACTAGGCCTTGTGTAACACATGCACTGTATATGTAATCTCTTGATTAGATGATCAACCGCATCATCATTTGCCTTGTTGAATCCGTTGGCAATTAAGACACATCATCACCTAAAATTCATACATACTACACTTTACTTGTTTATGTGTTGATATACGGTTAAATTGTTATCTGTCATGGCTGACTGATTATTGAATTCCTGGCCCTTACTTCAGATGCTTTATAACGAGCAGTTAACCATGGGTCAAATACATACCAATGGTTTTGTGTTTATTATTTACTCTCCTATATAGTGCTGGAAGGTCATCTTTTTTGTTGTTGTATCAGATATTCACTCCTTTGAGACAGAGCTTTTACATCAGCATATACTGTTTGTGGTCATTGCTATCAATTATATTATATTTTGCAATTCGCTTTTATTGCAAATAAAGTAAAAAACACACATTGAGAAACATCATTCATTTACTGTCCATTACACAATGCAGCCTTGGTTTCCTCTGGCATTTGCAAATGTTCGGTGAAGCTACAGTGCAAGTGGGCTGGTTATGTGCAGGGATGGAGGTGTAAGGCTTCAAATCTGTGTGGGCCGAAAAAGTCCTTCTGGGAAAGATGCACACCACTGAAACAAAGAAAAGACAACACACGAACTCAACCAAATGATAGAACTTGCGTATTTCTTTCATTTTTTTGGTTGAAATTTCCATTATTTCGTCAGCAAGATATTCTTTTCATGCGGCAAATGTTCAGGTGTCTGTTTATAAGAAGTGATGACTCAGAGAGCTGTTGCTGCTGACTGAAATGATAGTGCTATTGCATTCAACTGTTTCTTCATTCGTCTCTTGACACATAGAGTGTGTTTGCGTACTTGTAATATGCTGAATGAATCCATCTTGTTGATTACCAAATGGAATCGAAAAGATTTACTGGATTATTCTAGTTACATTTCAAACCAATACACATTAACATTTGATTGCACCAACTGAAAATGCAAGAAGATTTGCTATTGTCTAGAGATTTTTTGTCCATGAACCCCCCAACCCAATCATTCATACAGTCTAAGCAGTAGTCAGACAAATGATGAATTGAATTAAATATTAATTAAGGATTCTGGGTACTTGAGATAACAGCCAGTTTCTTTGGAGCCAGCATTAGGAGCCATTAGGGAAGCTGCGTCATCGTTGATGCACTTAACAGTGGCTTCAGCAATATTGGTTACAGCAAGACACGATCGATGTTTTACCCGAACTGTTCAGAATGTGAGTTAATGCTCTGCCACACAGCATTTGGATCGTGTCCAGTCGTCATTTGTTTAGTCATTAGGGCTGTGTAATATATCACAATACATACAATTTCATCAAAGATTTTATTTAGCTGATTTTAGTTTAGGATGATAGCTCACATTTTTGTTATTTAGAGTAACATCATGCTCTGTCTCTTGACCACAGGTGGCCTCGTGTATCTTACTTCTGGTTTCCATCAGCGATGTCACAGAGGAGCGGGCAGGAGGACCCGGAGCGGTACCTCTTTGTGGACCGCGCCGTGGTCTATAACCCAGCCGCGCAGGCCGACTGGACTGCCAAAAGGCTAGTATGGATCCCGTCAGAACGAAATGGCTTCGAGGCTGCCAGTGTTCGCGAGGAGCGTGGGGATGAGGTGGTTGTGGAGCTGGCAGAAAATGGAAAGAAGGCGGTGGTCAACAAGGATGACATCCAGAAGATGAACCCACCCAAGTTCAGTAAGGTGGAGGACATGGCCGAGCTGACGTGCCTGAACGAAGCCTCGGTGCTTCACAACCTCAAAGACCGCTATTACTCTGGCCTCATCTATGTGAGTATTTTACATTCATAAGATGCTCTGCCTCAAAAGTGCAATATTGTCAGTGTTACTGTGAGGAGATTCTTGTGTCAACTTGAAAGTTCTCTGTGCAAAGTGCATGTAGCTTTTCATGAGGCTGCATGGAAACATGATTGTAGCCCAGCAATGTACACAAAAGTGTGAAAGTAGCAGCAATGTTAAGGAATGAAGCACTGTGCTGGTTTCATAAGAGGTTTTCCCTCTGTTCTGTTTATTCAATAACAATGTTGATAATTAAAAGCTCCTGACTTGTTGAGCTAAAGTAACACCACAAATTACTGTGACAAAAATACCCAAGAAGTCTTTTCTGTAAATCACTGCAAACTGACCAGTCACATCCAGCTGAGCAATAACAAGAGTACACTATAACTATAATTGTTGTACTGCTCATATGACCACCGGGATTGTATGCAGTTATTACATAAACCTAATGTATACTAGTTACAACCTCTTCAAATCGTATTTATAGCATTTCATACTCCTCAGAAGATTCGGAAACAAATTTCCGTGAATGGACAAGCCCTTAATGTCCTACATTACTTGCCGATTTCCCCTGTGATTATGACCCACTTAGTGACGTGCATTCCTGGAATAGCCCCGGTACGGAGCGAATGGGCCACCTGAGACCTGAGGAGGCATTGGCTGAAACTTTATACTTAGAGACCCATTCTTGTAGCGCTGTAACATGGAAGTCGTCAATAGTTCGTATAAATGGAAAGTCAAGCTGTTTGACAAAAACAGTGGTCAAAAAGTTTTGTTTGCACCGGGTTATCTGCAACTGTTCAGATGTTTCCATGCATATTTTTGGAAGGGATCATAAGATGCTGGATTTTACAGTAGCTGGATTTGTTTTCCCTTACAGTGCCCCTTAAATTTTGGCCATTGGCTTTCTTTCAATGCCATGTTGTTGGAACAAGTTACTGTTATTGTTTCAGTTTGTGATTTTCAGTTAATCAAACAGAGACATTTTTGCGGTCATGGCAACTTGTTAAAATCAAAAGTTCTACCCCAAGCAAGGGTTAATGTGGTGGCGAGAAAGTCACAACTTTGAAATGTGGAAGGTGAAGCATGGTGAGCTGAGCCATGTGATCACTGTCTACTAATGGCTCTCTGCCAAGAGAATGCTCAACTCTCTGATCGCGTAGGAGGAGAAGTTGTTTGCCACCATTTCATATTGGTGATGATCTTATGATGACCAAGTCCCTGCAGGAACATCAAAGGAAATGATATAATGTAAACTGTAACTTCGTTGCACAGTAATTGGCTCCAGATTCTCGCTCTTTGCGCCCTCTTCTGACTTACTTTAACAGAAGAGGTCAGTGTGACCTTCCCCGGTCGTCTCCTACCCAAGATACAATGGTGCAATGGTGTTGTTTGTATTTATGAGATTTTTGAGAAAGTAGCCTATTTAAACATAAAAACTGTAACGTATGACCCCCCCCCCCCCCAAACATACTCATCTCTCAACTAAGGAAACGAGTGCCGAGTCACACTATCATCGAGCCGCCTTAACACTGTTCTTTGTCTTTACTGATAAGCTGCAGCAGTCTGCTCAAATAACTGAATGTGTTTTTTACAGTTTTGCTATCAGAGACCCAATGCCCAACTATCAACGATCATGTCTCTCTTCATCAGAGCCTCACAAATCCAGTTTGCATGCTTACCCCTTGTTCCCACTAAATTACAGTCCTTTATTAATTAAAAACCAACATCCCCATTGTGAGGTAAATGGACAAGGAGAATTATGAGGTGGAAGCAGCATGAATATTTTGCTCTTGGTCAGATTTAGCATTCCTGACTGTATGTTTTCCTGTTCTGCTTCTAAGGACTATGTGACCTTTTAAATCAGATCAACATAGCATAGTGCTGACATAACCTCTCTGATTACGTATGGCTGGACATGACTCAGGACATTCACAGGTGACTGACACTTGGCAATTCAGCTCTCAAATGATTAATCAGAAATATTCTCCATCGTCTCTGTGGTGCCTTCTTTCATCACCTTTGTTATTAGAGTGTCAGATGCAGGTATGTGTCAGATACATGCAATGATAGTTTTCTCTGATAGTCAAGCTGTATTCGACAGCACCCAAAGAGAAAATTACGCCGAACAATACAGAAAGTTGACCTAGTATCTGTCAAAGTAGCTGGGTCGAGTTGGCTACATCCAGTGCCCAAGAAACTAAAAAATTGAGTCAGGCTGCTCCAAGCCACATTGTTCTCATAATTAAATGAATTCATTTTGAAAAAAGACTCCAAAGTTTCCAGTCCGTCATATCCTGTCTCTTATTCTGTCTGAGAAAACAGGCTTTTGTCGAGAATATGAAAGTGAAGTGGAGAAAAAATTCGATGATCTGCCCCAGACCCCTATGAGTCGGTTATCTAGCAGACCAAAGGGAAAAGCACGCCCCCCCCATCATACAGTTTTGGGTTTAGGCCTTCTACCGGTTCATTGACATTTAGCAGTGGCTGTACAGATTAGAAGGTGAATATGAAGGTGTTGGTGGACGTGAGGAGTGGGCATGGACTTGCCTCTTGCCAGTCTCAGTCTCAGATTGTGATACCATGATTTAATTTGTGTGTTTTCTGATTGCTGTGGCTGAATGAATAAAAAATATCAACCCTATGGCACTGAAAGCAGAAGGAGTAGATATAATGACACAGCGCTTCTGGGATGCATTATTGAATGCCGGGCACTACTGTATATGCACATCCTTTGTTGCACTGGTGAAGCAGAGTGTACATCCTGAAGAGGAGGGGTGGCAGCTCCAGGGTGCAGGCTTTGTGTGGATTCTTGTATGCCTTTATCGACAGGCTGTTTCTCTGTTTGGTAAGCCTGCTGTCGCCAATGCAGCATGGGCTTCTTTGTTCCCTCAGTGAAACCTAGACATTTAGTCCCGGTGAATATCTACTTAATGATCTTGCTCAGCATAAGCCCCATTGAAATAATGATACTGGTAAATGTGTTTAAAAAAAACTGTGAAGACTAGTTCAGTTTTATCTGAATGAAACAGGAGCAGCAATCCCCCCCCCCCCCATGTATGTCTCGCGCTCTGTCACAGAGAGGGGCTGTTGCTAAGCATCGCATAGTTCACAGAAATGTATTCCAGAAAGCTGGGAAACCTTTTATTTCTGTTAGGGTTCTCCTCTGTTGACCCCTGTGTCTCTTAGTAATGGTCCCATGCTAGACCCTTGTGACTAGTTCAAGTTCAATGTGCATTATACTCATAGGTACTGCTCAATTAACAATAAATTGTAAGCTGCACCCTGTGTCGCTTTGCACAAACAAGTGCCTTTTGGGGAAAGACAAACCTAACCCTCAGCATGTTGTCTAGTTGGTTTGCTGTTATGCTTGGTTGTATCTGCGTCCAGCCCCCTGCCCTCAAGAGTCTCACTAATCCCCCAAATACCCCCTGGGGTACACTGTCAAGGGCAGCCAACTGAGTCACTCTGCTCCCCACTGCCTGTAGCCCATGCTGGGTCAGTCGCAATGATCTGTCTGTCTGGTGCTGTGGCCACCACAGGGGGCCTGGGAAGGGGTTTTTTATGGTGACGGACCTACAGTATGGTACGGCAAGGTGTGAGTTCTGGGAAGTAATTGGTGATGTAGTTCGAATGACAATTAAAATTTGGATTAATCTGAAGTACTGAGGTTAGTTAGGTATTTAGTTTTAGCACAGGATTTTGACCAAAGCCTCTGTGCAAATGTAAGAGGTGATGACGGGGTGGTCAGGTCATTCCGCATCTCTCCTTATCAACCAGATCTCAACCTTCCAAATATGGGAATTGCCGCACCTGACCAGTAACAAAAATGGTTTACAGTCACATCTCAGTGATGAACCTTCAGATGACAATGATTTGATCAAAATTTTACTTCGAGATTGTACTACAAGAGATCCCTGTGTATTCACCTTGTTATAACAGAAGATGTTGGTGTTGACTTCCTAATGTCATATAGGACATCACTGTCGGAGTGGACGTTCTGAGTGTCAATGTTTTTAGTTTGGGTTTTGGCCAACATTTTCCTCAGACGACATGGGTTAAAAAGTCCCGTGTGACTCACCAGCCAGTTGACAGTTGTGATGTTTGTCTCTCTCTCACACACACACACATACACACACACGCACAAAAAACATCATACCGCTCCCCCAAAATCTATTGCCATCCCACCATTGTTCCAGCTCAACAACTGGGTCTGCAGGTCCTGGGGCCCCCCAGTGCTTGCTTTCCACTACAGACAACATAATTAAAGGAACGTGGGTTTGCAGGCTAACCAGGCATGAAGACGGTGGCGTGAAGAAATTTGAAAATTGCTTTTGCTTTTTGATTATGCTTTCTGATTATTGCATGCCTTATTTACAGCTCGTCAAAAGAGTTCAAATGTGTTTGTGTCACATAAACTGTAATAAAATGATTAGAGAAGACTGTGAAGTGACTCTTATTTGGTTGATGGATTAAAACCAGCCACAGATACGGGGCTGCAAAATTTTTAATCAGGCAGTGGATACTATATACTGCCGTGCAGTTTGGAGTAAGTGGTGCTCCTGCAGCAGCAGACATGTTGGGGATTAACCCTGTCCGGGTACGTCGGTCAGCATTATGTTCTGCAGCTGATGGTCTGATGAACTGCTGCGGATTAAATTGCTACCTACATCTAATTTCTGTCATCACTCAAAGTATGTCTGGATAGAACTGCCAAGGATTTATGTGTAAGATATGTAGAATGAGCAGCTATAGGAGGGCCTGTGAGAATAGTGAAATACCGGGCAGTGTGCCAAAAACCTGCAGTTCCGCAGTTTTCTCGAACAATATTCTATTTCTTAAAGTGCAGTAAGCTGCAACCAAAAAGGGGATACATTAGGTATGGATTCATAGCAATGTTCCCTACCATTACTTGGGATCATTGAAGAAATAACACTTCACTGACATGCTCTTTTATTATCTTTTTACAGACATACTCTGGTCTTTTCTGTGTGGTCATAAATCCCTACAAAAACCTCCCCATCTACTCAGACAACATCATTGAGATGTACAGGGGGAAAAAGAGGCACGAAATGCCCCCTCACATCTACGCCATCTCGGAATCTGCGTACAGATGCATGCTCCAAGGTAAGTTTCTGCTGGAAGTTCAAGTGCTTGGATGTTAATGATGCGAGTCGTTGGCCGTCACGGTCATCAATTCATCAGTAACAACTTGCCACAGGTCTACCTAGCCCACCCTGTTGTAAAGTTTTTGAACTGCTACTGCAAACTTGTGAGCGAAGATGGTGCACTCTCAAAGGCGTCTTCAAAGATTCTTGCGCGCAGGCTGGCAAGCGTCCCAGTGCTATGAGCAGTGACTGACTGGGATCAGACCAGCGAGAACAGAGAGGGTGACCCCATTGTGCTTGACAATAGGTCCTTTGTGTGATTGAGAGGGCCGACCAGTGGGGGTGGTGACAAACTGGACAGTCCTGTCAGTCCTTTTAGGCTTCACTTTCCCACAGAAGGAAGTTTGGATAATGTCAACAAGTAGCTTAATGATACCTCTTGCCCTCTGTAAAGAAAGGTTATGATATAATCCTACAGCAATTAGTAACCAATCCAAGACATGGCATATGTTGTTTTTTTGACATTTTTTTTCAAATGTTGCTTGGAATTGTTAGCTAATTTTTTGATTGTTTGTCTAAATTATTGCAACCGATTTCTTGCTCAAGACCTTGGACGAAATGCCAGTATTAAATCTCAGTAGTTATCATAAAGTCAAACCACACCATTGTTGATGCTCCCCCTTTTCTTCACACCCTCTTTCCACTACACATTATGTTTCTACATGGATGGACACTGGCACAGGGTGGGAAATTGACTTTTTTTGTCCACCTTCAGCTGTTGCTGTGGGACAAATTTTATGAACATTTTTGAGTTTTGTTTTCGTGCCATCAACTGTAGGTTTTAACAAAAAGTGTGTAAATATATAGAATTAGCAAAATACGAATCTGACGTGTATATTTAGAGTGTATATATACACTTTTATATTTGTTTTTAAAAGTCATTGTGTAGAGGTAGATAAAAAATAGCGGAAGAGTGTGAAGATCTCCAGTCAGGTTGGATTGGCCTTACACCACTTTCACTCCAGCTGTAACTAGGCCCAAGGCATGGCCTGTAATTTGCTATTCAACCCATTTCCAGTTGTGGTCATATGAGAATTAACAGTGTTGTGGTTGGAAAAGAGGTTTGTAGGTTGGAGATTAGTGGATGCCAGCTGCTGTTCAGCTGTGGCCCTGAGCATTTCTGCAGCCTGATTAATATTAGTGAATATCCAGCTGGATCGTTAAGTGTTTTATTTTTTTTCCTGCTTCCTTCAAGTTTGTAGTCACTGGAAAAGCGGCAGATATCACTATTTTCAGGTGTATCGATGATCTCAGTATGCACTCTTGTTCTGCACTATAGCAACATGCAGTCTTGGAATTAGAACTTGCATCACATAAATTCTTGGGCTTGTGACGGTGTTCAGATATACTCAGCTAATTAGAGTTTCTTCTGTCAGCCGGCCAAAAATCCGGTCTGGGGATAAATTGCCCTCTGCTTGTTTCTGTTACAGAATAACATCACTGCATTTTGCTAGTTCTTGATTGTTTTATTTATTTTTTCCATATGTTATAGTAGGTACAGTATATCTTATTGGTATCTCAATCAGACGTTGTTTAATACTAAAAAAATATTGAGTACACCTGTCAATGTCAGACTCAAAACTCATTGCTGCAAATTTCAAAGTATGTATAGAGTAAGTGAATCAGTCTCTCAAAGAACTGATTAGGGGTTCCATTAGGCTATGATTTGTGCTCCTATTGGTTATATAACCATCTGAGAATATCCCCCCAACCATATTTGTGCTATTACAGAATTATTAATCAAATTTTAATGATTGAGATCAGACATTTCACACTTCTGAATTAGAGTTAACAATCTTGGTCGCCATCTGAACAATATATAACACTTGGCACACATAATTTGTCGCCTGTAATTTATGACCTTCGGAGCTGGGCAGGTTGTCAAGTCATATTTATGGCTGAAGGGTGCCCAAACCTCTCAGGGATCTGTTAATTACTTCAGGGTTGCTGTGAAGGGAGTCAGTGTACCGATCGGCGGTTAAATGAGGTGTTGCCCAATAACTGTATGTGTGAGTGAACCATTACTACTTACTGTGCATCTGTCTTTGATTAGTGCTCCACATGTGTGCTCGCCCTCCCCACTCTGATAAGAACTAGATCATGTACAAGAATCTAATTTTATTTAATCTGAAGATCTAAAGAAACTTAACAGAACAAAAATGGGTTCATGATGGATTCCACATCCACAGCAGTGGACGTGTCCCTAGGTGGGTTGTGAGACAGGGGGTCTTTGTTTTTGCTGTAAATGGAGAAAGAACCCCCTTCAGGAGTCTCTCCCTGGTGTTTAATTAGGGCATTAGGTCAAGTCCAAATAGATCCATCTTGGATTAGTGAAGGTTTTCCCAATGCGCAACACTTTGATTTCTCTCCTTCAAGTCCATTTTTTAAACAATGAACAAAGCACTCTTTATCTCACTGGTCAGTGAGCATCACCGACATCAGTGACGGATTAAATTGACTGTTTAAAGAACGAAAGATATGTTCCACCATGATCTCAGTGAAGTCTACCGTATAACCTGCAACGTCAAGAATGTGTGATAAAAAGCACTTTGGGAATGTTTACAGTGGCCGAGCAAGCAATCGTAGCAGGCGCATACCGGCCCACCTGGCACCAATCAGCTCTGTAGCAAACAGTAATAGCTTTGATGGCCTTTTGAGCCAGAGCCTGATGCCCAGCTTTTAACCTCAGACTTCCTCCTGGGTACACCAAACCATCTGAAGAACACAAGAAATTCCTGCTAATCTTTTCTGAAAAAAGCGTTCTATGGCGATGGCATTTTAGAAAGATGCTGGAAGGAGCTGTGGTTAAGGGACAGCTTTCCAATCACTAGAAGCATTGTGCTCCGTCTCAGTGTGTCAGTAACATTGCTCTGCGTACCCCCGCCCAAAGGAAAACAACTGGAGCAGATGTGGTTGTGGACAGTGAGACCTGTCAGCCAGGAACTCAAGGAACACTCATGTTTCCTCTGTAATGAATCCCAGTAGAACCAACAATTCTGTCATTGCTACTCCTATTTCCCCCCAAATTCCCTCAAATTTAATCTAATAGGGCAGGTTCAGAAGAGAGGTTCAGAGGAATACTAAATATTGCATGATCACTGCTGCTAATATTAAGAAGCCTCAGTTTGTCTTCATTTTCCTTATTTGCTGATTTTCCATATTCTCTAGTCACCTCTTTTTGGCTTCTGCTTTGCCTGTCAGTGCTTATTTATTTTGTGCCTGATGTTGTTATTAAGCGCCGATTGCAAAAATTATTTTCTGGTCCTGCATGTCTGCTTGCATACCTTGAATAAATTTGACAATTCCGTTGACAGCGGTACTGAAAAACAATTCATCCCGATCATATGTCTAGGGGTGTCCCAATACAACTTTTTTACTTCCGATACGATACCGATATTGCAGTATTGAGTATCGGCCAATACCAATATCGATCCGATCTGATATGAGCACAAATCATACCTACTTCTATGACTTATTTTGTAGTATGGAATGTTAGAATAGGCTTGATCAAGTGATATTACTCAAACAGAGAACAATAGTCATCAACAATAGCTATGAAATATTCTACAATTGAATAAAATAAATTCTAAATACATCAGAAGACCCTGAAAAATAACCTCAATAAATAATAAACAAAAAATATATTTCTAAAGTGCAAAATAACCACTAGTTTAACTTAAACACAAGCTTATTCTACATAGAAGTACTGGAGTGGAGTCTGGAATGGACTGCTGGTATCGCAGTGCTTATATCGGAGATTTTAGATGCAGGCCGATATAATCTATAATTATAATTCCACTGATATCGGACCGATATCCGTATCGGATCAGGACACCCCTACATATGTCATTGCAGACTTTTATTTGCCAGAAATCCGACATATTAGAAACCGAATACTTTGGATCTCTCTTGCGTTTATGGGATTTCTTTCCATTCGCTAGCCCTTGGCTGTCACATCAGCCCACTTTCTGCCCATACCAGTGTAATAGCTGGTTTAAAAAGACCAACTGCTTGTGCTCTCACCCCCAAGACTGTATTGATATCTATCTTGAATGGCCCCTTTCAACCAAGGCAAGTACTGCTTCTCGCCCTTGAAGACATAATAGGCTTCTGTTAAGTGTTAAAGCAATAATCAATCATAGCCCCTCTTGTCCCATGCTAGAAAAGACACTACAGGCACCAAGAGTTGTTAAAAATAAGCGGCACTTAATGATTTCAATCTGCTTCAGATCCATGCCAGTGCTCTGTCCTCTCCGTCCAAGTACTCAGAAGCAAATCCTATAATTGCCACATGTCATACGTACCCTCACTTTGTTTTAACTAGAAAATTAAATAAATGTGACAGTCTGTCACACACATTCATTATTGTGTGATGAGAGTTATTTTCAACTTTGTTGTGTTAAATCTGTAGCCAGATTTTTAAGAATGCATTAATTAGCTAAAGCATGTTAATTTGAAACTATAGCACACCTGTAGCATTTCATTTTACTTAAAGCTTACGTCAACTTGACAGGCATCAGAGAGCTCATCCCAAGAAGGGCTCCTAAAACAAGGCATGCGCATTTTTATGCCAAATCTTAAATTATATAGCACATTCTGACTAAACACTGTGGATGCGCAAAATCTGTTAAGAAGTGTGCGCCATGGCTGCTCATCAATTAACACTACACTCAACACTTTGGGTTTCCCTCAAGACTAATCATGTTATGGCGTCGTACAATGTCATAGTTGATTGCTTTAGGAGAATAGAAGCCCTAAACAACTCAGCATTGGTGCCAAACAGGGGTTAGTTAGGTCTTTGATTTTCATTTTGTAGTTAAGCGGTCAATCGTTTACTGGAAAGAAAGCCTGAATTGTAACCGCTAGTATATGACTTGGTAATAGCTTAATATACTGCTGCTACCTCAGCAGAGATCATCAGTAGAGATTGTAGCTCGGCTTTGATTCACAGAAGAGTAAAGACTCAGCTCCATTTCCTCCAGTTAATTAGACCTCATTGATTTGTCTTTATAACCCTCCACATTCAGCTGATGTGTTATACATTTGCCACTTTTGTGAAGATTTTTATCCCGCTGTGACACTTTAGTATTAGCGTGGACAACTTGTTTCTTAGGTGAGCGTTTTCACTTCATTGCCACTCCTAAATACAGGCTTTAGCTGTCATTGGCGGACACTGGCCCAGGCCCAGCATGCCACAGCCTCACAATGAGCTCACTGTCGCAAGCTGAGATCAGCTCGCCCCCCTCCTTCGTCTTTCTCCTTACAGGGAGAGACACCACATGCAGAGCCGATGTGTTCTACAAGCCACAAAACATCCTCAAACTGATTTTACAGTTTGTCAGCCCTACAACACCGGCCACTCCCATTTAATGGATACGACCAACATCTGGGTGGCCTGTAGCGTTTTTCTGCAATTTTATTTCTGAGGCGCTTTCGTTATTCCATTTTTTTTTATGCTGTGAGCTGACAAAATCTTTTGCCCGAGGTCAAGCATTAAAAATGAGATTCAGCTTGCAGCCTCTACTTTAACTAATAATATTTTATATCCGGGGGGGATCTTCACTGCCTCAGACAAAATGGAGTCATGTGAAGCTGGCAACAGCGCGACCAATCATAGGAAACCCACAAACCTTCCTTATGACCATCCAGTAATGTTAGAGAATCAGGAGTGCCTGTTTTGGTAGTAGTCTCTCTTTACCAGAGCCAGAGATCAGTTCTTCATTGTGTGAAGCGGTTGTCAACATCGCGGCTTTAATGGCACGTTGGTGAATGGAAGTGAGGAGACGCACAATGACTGGATCATATCTTTTATCTGTGCCTGCAGCCAGTCTGCTGAAGGAGACACCAGCCCGCTGAGCGCCGTTGTGTTTGTGTCTGATTCAGATTGGGATGTGAATAAAGATGTGAAGGAGGTGGGGGGCTTGCGGGGGCCTGTGGTTTCATGTGACTTGTCATTTACGCCGAAGCAGATGACGTCATGCCTCGAGCAATCCCGACAGATTGGACAAGCTCCAGTGTGTGTGTGTTGGCGGGTGTGTATTGGCAGGAAGTTCCCGATCTAAGCCAGGAAAGCCAGGTTGTCCCTGATGAGCCATCCAGCTGTGTCCTCAGTCAGATACCTTTCCACCATCTTTGCCCCAAAGGAACACAGTCAGCACTTCAGTCCAGGAAACCTTCATCTCTGTCGCTGTAATCCAGCCAGGGGTAAAATATGTACGCGATGACTTGAAATATTCACAGCATGGCTTAGAGTAACACTTCCAAAACCCGGGAGCTTGTGACTAGTCAAAATGAAGCCCTGTTAACCCAAGGTTTAGACTACAAGCTTGAGCTGTGATTTCTCAAAGAAGCTGGATGTTGAAATGCCTTATATTATTATCTATTTGAGGACCATCATATCAGAGATGGTCATTACCTTTGCACTGATTTTAGTGTTCCATATTGAACTGTTTGCATATGGCTGCTCCACATTTCAGCCCACCCTTAGCTTTGTGATTTTAATCCCAGACATTAGCTTGCCTTGGCATTTTGAGCAACATCTCTTATTCAGTCAAATGGGCAACGCCCAAGCAGGACAAGATGTGTCTTCCCCTTTCGTTATCGATGGCACGCTTCCTCAGTCAATCATCTAATGAACCAGCCTGCCAATCACGCACTCCTTCAATTATCTAAACTGCAAGATTTGCAATACGGTCGCAGTATTAAATAGCAGAGCTTAGATCCGAGGTATCCATGCATTTGCATATTTCCACAGAATCCTGCAGGTATAATGTATTTTTACTTGGCATTTCAGTCCAATGTTCTGTTGCTTGCTTACAATTGAGGATTGCTTTAAACATATTGAAATTGCGCATAGAAAATGCCTTGCAGCCACCAGACCGACAACATTGGCAGTCCGAGGTCAGAAAATACAGCTCAAGTGTAGCAAGGTATGGAAATCGATCTGCTCTATTAATGCTGATCCTCAAAAAAGTTCCCAGATTCATTGTAACATTAATGACAAGGGTCAGCTCAGGATATTTTAGATTTGTAGCTGCAGGGACGCCACGATTTAGCCTTGAATGAACAGTGTTAGTCAGTAGAATGCGGAGCGATGATGACTTTTATCTAATCTTTGGACTCCTTGCCACTCAGCCAGCGGTGTGACTGAAGGCCCTATTCTTGTGTTGGGGTGGGGGGGGGGGGGGGGGGGGTGTGTGTGAGTGTGTGTGAGTGTGTGTGTGTGTGTTGGGGGGGGTACATTGATAGGAGAAAGTACTGTTTTCCCATGACATCATCACTGCAGGGGCTGAGGATGACACGGATCCGCTTCGATCGGAGCTCACAAGACACAACAGGAATAGCTTGGAGTCACCACGCTTCACATGACCTTATTGAAAATTACCCTCAGCATTACACACATTAAACTTCGCAGACGGGGAAAACAAAGAGTAAGGATATACGTAATCTGGTTTTGGAAAAACTATTTTGGTTGCTTCAGTGCCATTTTTAAAACATCATCATTACATTAGTCCAAATCTGCTGTAACCCAAATTATGTTGCTTAAAGAACCAGTTCACTTGACAAAAATTAAATATGACAGATGTTATTGGAAGATGGCCTCTATTTTAACCACTATAAACACTTTCTTTGAGTTCTGTGTATACTGCTTCATGGAGTCAAAAGGAAAATATTTGAATATAGGAACAAGGCAGGGTTATTCACTTTGATGTGTAGTTGAAATATCAAATGATTCACTATTATTGAAACAAAGCAGAGAACAATCTCTGAATTTTTATGCAAAAATGCTAACTAACGTCAAGCTAAGAACCAGTTAGAATAATGGAAATCTGAAAACCGGTGATGCATCTTCTCTTTACTACGTTTATTAAGGTGTTATGGAGAACAAAATGGTACACATCTTAGATATTACAACTTAATCTTGTAGATGATGATTGTAATTTCATTTGAGAAATATTTAAGAATGTCATAAAAGGAGGTATGTGTGTATTTGTGCATTTGTGTGTCTGTGTGTAGCCCTCTGCATCTGTTTACCAGGGTAAAGCTGACATTACAGTCACCTTATCTCCTCCATGCAGTACTTTGACTTCATAGGGATGCTTTTCTACAGTTTTGATGTCATGAAATATGTGTGGCTGACTGTCTACGTGAGACCATTGCCAGAAAAAAATCCTGATTTGAGAAAACGCTCCGATTGTGGAAAATGTGCCAATTTGATGACAAGCTCACATCCACATTTGAAAGGCTGACCTTCAAATCTGCAATCCTGCTGATAAGACTTTACTTTTGGGCCAGTATTTCTCTGATGTTGTCAGTCAAACCTTGGTGAAAACACACCAGGGACTGAGTCAAAGACAGACTGCTGAGGTTAACATTTTGTTGTTGTTTTTTCCCTACTCCTCCTCCCCTTTCTCTCTCTTGTTGTCTCCTACAGATCGGGAGGACCAGTCCATCCTTTGCACGTGAGTATCCACGCTCATTCCACTATCTCCTCACAATGCAAGCGGCCCAGCTTATGATGGTTAATTTCAATCTTGGTGACATAGAAAAGACAGTCACTACTTGAGAGAAAAGGGAGAAATGTGGGCCTCTGACATTTCCGTGAGACATTTGTCAGGCGTATCTGCCATGACGAGTGTCTGCAGATGACAGGAGTGGAGTCAGAAGAAATACCACCACAGATATAAACCATGCAACAGGCCTCTTTTTCATGCAGTGGCAGTGACATATTGAGGTCAAATGGAATTTGAATTATCACCTGTAACATTCAGTGCCGTATTACTTCAAAAGATCAAGTTGAAACAAAAAAGAATTAACATTAACAATCAACATTAACAATTTCACAAAATAATTTTGTCCTCAGATACATTTTTCAGTATTATAGCTCTTGTTTTCACCATGTAGAACATCATAGAATACCTCCTGCTCATGCCACCGGAGCCCATAACACTGTCACACAGCGACAGGAAGTAGCACACGCAGGAGAGAGAGTGTCCAGCCAATTTTGAAAAACAACCAGTCACGCAGACATGAAGATGATAAATGCTGGCACCTGGCCAGGGGAGTATTAGCATGAAGACTGAAGCTGAAAGACACAAAGTGGCAACATTTAATTATATTAACTTTGTAGGTCACAGCAGCAATGTAGGGAATAACAACAATGAAAACTGACAGACAAAAATGAAATTATTAACTGCATGGTTTAGTTATCCACATAAGAGGGCCAATCATTGAGGAAAAACCACAAAATAAAAACATCAACAAAAGAATTATGCAGAATGAATCCCCCTACTGAATCCTCCAAGTGAAGCTGTGCAGAAAATGGAGCTGAACCACGCTTGAGCTCGAACGTGACAAAACCATCCCTGCATGAATTTTTTATTTGGCATAATTATTAATTCAGCATATTTTGTCTCCTTATCCACATTCCCACATTATTATCCCATGAGATAAAAAACCTAATATACCGAGGACATGACAACAGTCTGCTGTGTTTACAGTGTCCACAGGGAATTTTTGTTGATCATAAATGAGGCATTAAGCAATTAAATGGACCTCTCTGTTGATATAGTCCTTAAAAAAAAATCTTATCAGATTGTTTATCCTTGAACATTTTTAATATAACATTTGTCTGGGGGGGGGACATTTAGTACAGTCCCATTTCCTGTATTGTTTATGCTTTTTCTTATTTGTGTTTTGGTCATTCACATGTTAGCAAGAATGTCAGGGTTGTGAAAACAATGTTAAATTGTCTTTGTAAAGTCGATTTGTTTTTTTGGGGGGGGGTTTCAAAACGCAGAACCCCTCCCGAGTCAGCTCTTGCTATTTCATTGACTTGTGACTGAGGAAAGTAACACCCAGCAGTTCAAGGCTAACAGAGACATGATTGCCCACCGCAAGACTGACAGCACTTACACTTTTGCTCTCTCAGTCTTTACAGTCCACATCACAGTCTCTCACCCTGAAAGAAAAACAATATTTTGTGCATACTTGGTGTATTCAAATTTGCACTTACTGTAAAACCTCAGCTATGCTCCGATTTTTTTTTTTGCATGGTTTGGAGGATTTGAGATCCCTACGCCACAGACGCTGTATGAAAGAGTAACAAAAAAGCCGCCTCAACATCCAAATGACCACAACCACGTACTGCCAAATTGGACCGACACTCGCAAAATATATTGCACAAATAGACGCATGATGTGCACAAGTGACATTTTTTTCTTTGTTCTTTTTTTAGTTCTGGAAACAAAGGATGGCTTAGTAGTGATTTGCCTCACATTGCTGTCAGAAAGCCATAAACCAGACGTCAAATCTGAACTTGCCATGTGTGTAAATCTGTAAAGCCTGTTGCAGGATGACGAGCCTGCGTGTTTGTCATACCTCATTCTCCTGTACCTCCATGTTTTTTTTATCTCTCACAGGGGGGAGTCTGGAGCTGGCAAGACGGAAAACACAAAAAAGGTCATTCAGTACCTGGCACACGTTGCCTCGTCTCACAAAGGAAGAAAAGACCACAACAATCCAGTGAGTCTTACAACTGAATCTTAACACGATGCACCTCTTCTTTTTTTTAATTTTTTTTATTTGAAGACAGCTGTGTTTTTCTGCTTTCATTTTCAAATCAGAAAAACTTTATCTCAATATAATTTAGTTTTTTTGAAATGTGTGGGTTTTGCTATAGTGTAAGGATGTTAATTTCTGAGATAATCTAAATGGCATAGATGTGGAGCTCACATGCAGGCATCAGTCTAACAATTTGCATTTGTTCATCTGCAACAAACAGCCAGAATCTCCCAAACCAGTGAAACTTCAGGCAAGTCTCGTTTCTTTATTCACCATATTCTTGAGCATGTTACACTACCATTTAGTTTTCTAAACCACTATGTTGGCC